>JAULJZ010153279.1:0-29459 GCA_032270985.1 Heliamphora pulchella
TTTTTGGGTTGGTGAATTCAAATGGTTAACTTAACTTGATTTTTGGTAAATTGCAGATTGTGTTAACCTCTTTGTATATAAATTCTATGAATTTTGAAAAAATGTGAAAACTATGAAATGGTGGATTGGGAATTCTGAACTAGTCATAAGAATTTGATGAAATGTGAAAATTACGTAATGATTGATTGGGGGTTTTAGATTAATTAAACCCAAATATAAAGTGAATGAAAATAAAGTGTGTTTAAATGGCTTAACCCTAAGTGTGTTAGGCATTGATGAGAGGAACCATGTGGACTCGAGTTGGTTTTAATCTAAATAATCTAATTAAAGTACCGTATGATTGGGCTAGAAAATTAAGTTTGGGCACGTGTTGCTCCTCGGTGAAAGGCCAAAAAGTTGTACAATGTAAGGTAAGCTCTTCTTTCGGGTTAATTTTCATAAAAATGTGCTCTTGGGTGGTCCACCCATCGATGTTTTTGAGGAAAATAAAAAATGTGTACTCTCTGTGTCGGGCTATAGAAGGGGTATTTGTGAGACTCTGTACCGTTCATTTTTTATTTATATGCATATTCTATGTTTTTAGACATGTTTTAGCATTTTGCTTTAAAATGCATATATGTGTTTCGACGCCTGTTTTGGTTAATCGGAGTATACGGGGTTGGTTCCGGGGGTTGCGGGGAGTTACGGTGAGAATTTTTAAAATTCAAAAAAAAGATATTTTGGAGGCCTATAAATATCTAGAGTTAGATATTTTCAAAACTTAACTTTTAAGTTTCCTCCAAACTCTCTCTGCCTTCTTTCTAACTTCTTGGGGCCCGGGGCTTGATTTTTGATAAATCAACTTCTGATCCTTAGTATCAGCAACATAGTCTACGCATCCATCCAGACGAAATTCGATTTCGACGAAGTTCGAATTTGCACGTGGATCGAGGCGTTGGGTTTTTAACCCAACGTGATAGGATCTCAGATTCTACTGCTGTATAAGGGTACCATATGTAATCTTATATTGTTTCACCGTTTAAAAACGCATGAAATGTGGTTTTATGTTTTAGATCTGATTTTTTATTTAAAACTGTTCTTCGGCATTTTTGGTGGATGGAAATGTGTTTTGAAGGTTTTCTTTCGAGGTTTTTGTGCGAGGCTTGGGGATGTTGATGCTTGAGGGTGTTGAATGAGTGTTTGATGGGTGTTTGGAGGTTCAATTTGAGTTTTGGAGGCAAAAACTAGTGAACCCGTAGCCAAAAAAATAAAATTTGGGGAAGTTCAATCGACTGAACCTTGGAGGTCAGTCGATTGGACCAGGAGGGTCAATCGACTGAAATTGCTTCTGTTTGGTTTCCCTTTTTCCAGTGAGATTTTCAGTCGACTGGGGGCTTGGGCCAGTCGGTTGGGGTCCTGTGTGGGTTGATTGGTGTTGGTTTTGATGGTTTGGGTGGTTTGTTTGGGCCAAGGTTGGTTTCCAAAGGAGATTTTTACAAAAACTTTTGGGATAAACGTGTTTATTGGAGGTTTGGAGCTAACCCTAGGGGTCGAGGCTCGCCTTTTAAACATTTTCATAAAATGTGTATGTTTTTACATGTTTTGGTTTGATTTCTATGGTTTCATGGATTGGATCATATGCTTATACATGCATTGTATAACTGCCTTTGGGGAAAATATTTTGAAAATATTTTGTTTTGATCTCCTGGTGATGGATGGATCTATGTACATGTATAATGTACTAATTTGAGAAATATTTTTAGAAGACTATCTAGATGTACCGGGATGACGTGTATGTGGCACGAGTTGCCCTCGGTGTAAGTTCGGAAACGTGCACAGAGTAGGTACTGAGGTCCTTCGGGTTAATTCCTGTAAACTGAGGCTGATGGGTGCTCAGCTCCCTCGGGGTCGTAGCCCGTAAATTGAGTGGTACGTTCATGGTGCTTCGTATAGAACCTGTGTGTATCTAGACGATTCCATGATATCTGGGAGCTAGATACTGGACATGAGTCTATAGTTGTGACCTCTGTCCACTGGTGATAGAGTCGGTACATAGGATCATACTCTTCTTTGCCGCGATGGTACATTTCGCGAGGGAACGATGTTTTTGATTACTGTTTTTCCTTAATTATGATTGGTTATTTGCAATAATTGCATCACATGGTTTTAAGGATGAAAATAAGATTTTATGTTAATAAAATCGTTTTGGAAGACTTGTGTAGTTTGGTAGAAAAACTTGAGAGTTTTGGATGGAAACCTGTTTTGGTTTTTTGGTTGAGTTCGCTCCAACCATATGATTGCATATTCCTGCTATACAGCTTATTATCTGTTTTCTATTAGGCTTCGGCTCACGGATGGAAATTTTCTGTAAAATTATTTTCAGGTGATGTTGTGAATGAGGAGTAACATGGTGGTGCCCGCGGTGGGGGAAGACTTTTACAGTTTTCCTTCTTTTTTGTGTGCCTATTCCTAAAGGCAGGTATCGTACGCCATAAGGCGATATATTGTACGCATGCTAAACTGTATGTCTTTATTTATGAGAGATACACTTTGTTGGGGTTTCCATTGGTTTCAACAGGAGGATTTTAATGTATGAAAACCTATATTTTCATATAAATTGGGTGTTTGGTGGATTTTCACGTAACCCCGAGTTTTAGAGCGTGACATCGCGAGCCTCTCTTTTGTGTATTTTGGTTTATTTTTTATTATTACTTGCTATTGCCTAGATTTAATTTAATTTAATGGTTAACGTTATCTCATTCCGCTGCCCACAAAATAATTCAAATATTATTTTTCATTAATTTTATGGAAATTCTTAGGATATTTTATTTAAACTCTGATCCTATTTTAAAACATAATAATACCCATATTTTATAACTTGCTTACTATTGATACTGATTATATATAATTATAATAGCCAACCATATAGAAAGACAATACTTTCGGCAGTCAAATAAGTTAAGCGGAAGTGTTTAAGAAATTTTCGAAAAAGTCGATTAAATATAATTATCAGTAATTTAATTTAATCGGCGGGTATCTGTAATCTTAACGTGGGGAGAATAAATAAGTATTCAATAATATGAGCTCGAATACTATAGTATTGAGAATAAGGCTGGGAGTGCAATTATAATTCTTTAGTGGAATGAATTATAATTTATATTTTTATGAAATTGCTTATGAGTTGAGGCAGAATTTCATAATTACATTGGAAGTTATATCTTATTACTCCACAGGTCCTTACTATAGCCTATATATATACCGTTATAAAACCCGACGCTAATTAATTCATTAATTTGTCAGCTAGCTTGGTGGCTAGAGTTTCTACGTCTTTGAAATCATATGTCAAATTAAAAAAGGTTTTAAAGAACACGATAGATTAAAATTTATATTTTGTTTATGTTTGGCATTCGGGAATATAACAGAAGACTTGTGTCGGAGATTTGACTAGAAATCAAAAATCGCAGCAGATCGTTGACTAAAAATTGTTACCACAACCGAAATCATCAAACCAGATTTCGAAATGTATAATTCTAAAACTAATTTTGGGAGTATTATCAGGTTTTATTTTGATTGTTCGATATCAAAAAATTTTAATTTGGAGCCAGTTTCGGCATTTACCCGTCTAGTTATTTTTTGACGAAAATTATAGATATAATCTTAAGATCTTGATAGTTTGTCTCAACAATAAATCGTTTTTGCTTTGTGCTTTTTAACATCTATCTGGCATTAGATGTATTGAAATCTAGAAATATTTTTTGATAAACGTACAAAAAACCTTCTTTGAATTTGGCTTTATAATGTCTAATTTCAGATGGCATCTTATGAGTAGTAAGATTCTTTATAAATTTTGAGATATAAGGAAAGTGTGGACCTATATCCTAAAAATTAAGTAAATTCATACAAGTTTTTCAATTTCCATCTTTAAATGCTCATTGTTGTATTCAATAGTTATATGCTAAGCTCAAAGGCAATAGTG
The DNA here is from genome assembly GCA_032270985.1 of Heliamphora pulchella. Taxonomy (NCBI): domain Eukaryota; kingdom Viridiplantae; phylum Streptophyta; class Magnoliopsida; order Ericales; family Sarraceniaceae; genus Heliamphora; species Heliamphora pulchella. The sequence continues at coordinate 3,956 of JAULJZ010153279.1, forward strand.
CATACTTTAACTCTACCTAGAGACTAAGGGACTATTTGTTTACTGGATAATTGGATGGAGTATAATTGTGAGACCCCGACTTATTTTATTTTTGAAATGATTTGAGTGTTGACGAAGTTGGAATTAATTCTTGACCTTAGTGTGTTGGATTTTTGTTTCTTCATAATGAAACAGCATGTGCATATGTATTTCGCGCTTGTTCGGGTTCGAAAAAGGCATGTTCGGTTTGGTTTTGGGTTGAAAAACCTGTTCTAACACAGAAGTTATTTTTCTCCGTCGTCCAGTTGACTGGACTGGGTGATCCAGTAAACTAGAGTGGCAGTGTGCTCATCCAGTCGACTGGATTAGGCATTCAGTCGACTGAACCCCTGACTTTGCCGTGGTATATAAATATCAGAAGCCTAGAGATATTTTTAAAAAAAGGTTAGCTTCTTGAGTAAGTTTCATTTCTTCTGCCTTCTCTCTAGATTTTGATGGGCGCGGGGCTCGACTTTCAGCGGTCTGACAGTGGAACCGTGGTATTGGTGCCAGGGGCTTCACATCTATCCCAACAGAATTGTGCTTCATCGAGATTCATTTTTTGAGGCATCAAGCTTTTGGCTCAACAAGGTAAAATTCTAGACTGTTATTTTTAAAAGGTGCTACATGTAGTTATATGCTTTTTCACCGGTTGAAAATGCTTTAAATATCATGTTTTATGTTTAAACCTTGTTTGTTAAGATAAAAAGCATGTTTTGCGCTTTTCTTGATTTATTACATAATATGAACTCGTGGATACTCATGGTTTTCAAAAAGGTGATTTTAAAAATGAGTGATGTGTGAAAATCTTGAAAACCTATGTTTTGGAAGTTTGGAGCTAACCGCCAGGGTTGAGTCTCAAATTTGAAACGTTTTGTTAGAAACGGGAGAAAACATTTTGAAAATATTTTAAAATGTTGTTTGATCTCCATGTTTGATGGATGATGTGGCAGTTGGCCATTGAATCTTTATACATGTTTAACGTATAATTGTTTAAGTGTTTTCATAGTCGAGCTATGGGGTTGGCGAGAAGAACCTTTTGGATTAGACTCGTGTATGTGTTTTGTGGTGTGTTATGTCAAAAAGGACTTATTTTGGGATCTATAGATCGAGCAAATTTGGGCATGAGTTGCTCTACGGTGAGAGATCAAAAAATTACATATTGGGGAAAGTAATTGTCCTCGGTGAAAAATCGCTAAGAATTGCATATGAGGGCACGTTCAAGTGACTGTTCGGCGGTGAAAGACCGCAAAAAATTGCATATTGGATTAGTATTATCCCACGGTGAAATACCGTGAAAGAATACGACTTGCATATGAACATTGTTGTGTATGCGTGCGTGTGTGTCTTCTCGGCTGTGTGATCCGAGGGAAAAAATAACATTTTATTTACTATTTTTCTTTAACTGTGAAACGTTATTTGCATTGTTAAAATACTTGGTTTGAGGATGAAAAATCATTTTGAGACTTATGGGAGTCTGATGGAAAACTTGGGGTTTTATGAAGTAAAACCGTTTTGAAGCTCATGTGGTTGAGTCAACTATATGCTATGTGATTGCATATCATACTTTACGGCTTTATAGTATGTTTTTATTGGGTTTCAGCTCACGTTGTAGGAATTGTTAAAACCTTTTTCAAGTGAACGTGGTCCTGTAGGTTAACCTTGATGTGCCAGGAGGTGGCTGACGACAAAACTGATGTTTTATCTTTGTTAGGTAGATTATACCTTTTGTATATGGTTCATGTTTAGATGTAACATGTTTTACAGCATATGTAATTCTTATGGTCGTGGTGCCGATGTATGAATGATTTATTACTTTCAAGATAACCATGGGTTAGTTGTTATTTTTCGTAGTTTCTTACTATGTGTTTCGTTGCTTGATTCAACGGTTTACAAAAGAAATTTTCAAATGATTTATGCTTCATTCAAAACTCTTGTGCTCGAAGAAAATTTTAGAACGACTTACACATCTTTTTAAAAGATTTTTTTTACCAAAAATGTATATTTTGTTTTAAAAAAGTTTGGCTTGGGGGCCATAACTGTAGTCTCTTGGGTAACTCTTTTAAATCAAATAAACCATCGATAGTGTATTTTACAAAGGTTTTAGCCTTGTCTTGGCTTTACGATTCTTCTTCCGTTTGCGTTTGAACAGTTTTGGTGGTTGTTGTAGACTTTTGCGTGACCCGGAGTTTGAAGCGTGACAACTTGGTATCAAAGCTCTGGGTTCGAATACCTAAGAGCTGTGGGAAGAGGGTGCATCGCTTTGTGAGAAAAGATGTGCGTGTGCTTGGTTGTGTTTATGTTTGAACATGAGCATGATAGCTTGTTGTGTCTATGTGAGTATGGAGTTTGGACCATAGGATTGATTAGTCTTGTCTTTGGGCGTTTAGATTAGCAAACTTGGAAGCCAAGTTAGAAACGCGTGTAGCTGACGTGCTTTCTAGTAAGGAATCTGAGTAGCTTATCCAAAGTGACGCATCATTCTTGTCGATTCTCCTCGATATGTGTGATGTGTCTGCATAATCGTTTTGACTATGTGTTAGCATGAGTATGTAATACGTGTTAGAAATAACATGACAGATCAACCTCAGGTTGTGTTTCATAAAATATTTTTCATATGAACTTTATACCCTTGGAGACGATGAGACCATGGTTTGGACCTTGGATGTGCGATTCAGTTGCAATGGTTGCTGAAAGGCAAGGTTATGAGTCGACCGCTTAGTGCATTGTGGAACTCGATGGTGAGTTAGGTATAGCCACGTGAGGTTAGCTTCGGTTAGTGAATTGTTGAGTGTTGGCATGAGCAGAGTTTTATTCAGGTGTAGAGAAAGTATGGTTAGTGGCATGGTTTTGGTAGCTGGCTCCTCTTTAGAGTATGCCACTAGAAGTTGGAGTCGTGTTATGGATGGCCTGGTGAGTAGGGGCGATGGGGTGTCGGAGACCTTGGAAACCAGTTATGACTGGATTTGTGGAAAGTGGTAATCCCTTTTTGTTAGGGTTTGGTGTACATAGTTTTGGCCGTGTGATAGATTAGGTACGTCGTGAGCCATGTTATGTTATGAGCCGTGTACTCAGGATGGGGTATAGACGGAACATGGTGGATGGGAGCATAGTAATCCTTGGCCGGATGTATGTTGAGATAGCAGAACGCGAGTGGTTCTGGGGATATCCTGTGCTACCGGGCTATTATCGATAGTTAGAATAGTGTCTGGTGACTTGGACATTGTATACCTTATTAAGGTTTGAGAACTGAGTTACGAGTGAGAAAGCTCGAAGCACGAAGATATGGGGACGAATTTGAGTTGCAGATATGCTGGGAAGAGTATGCGTCGTAGCTATGTCAGAATGTGTATGGGTTTAGGTTATGATTCCACCATGCGACGAGTATCAGTATTGTGGGATTCCTACGAGAATGCAGGTTCGTGGTCTGGTCGTTATTCTAGTGACCAAGAGATCGTGTTTAAGAACCGTGCTAGGTGCATGAGGTTTGAAAGGATGGTGGAACGGTTCGATAGTGTGGTTGACTTAGTGCTGAGACGGTGTAACTTGAGGGTGATATGTCTAGAGGTTGTTTGTGTTCAAGTCGTTCATAGATGGGTATGTTGTTTACCTGTGGAGTGATAAGGTTCAATAGTGGACCATGTGGTCTGGCTGATCTGGGGCAATAGGTGAGAAATCGTGGGTTACAATACCTTTGATCTATGTGTGCTTTGAGAGTGGAAGTGTGGAAGGTGTCTGTATAGTTAAGGGAGTTATTAGTAACTTTACATGAAAAAAGGTCTTAGGATTGGGTTTCCTTTGCTTGGTACCGTGCGCATTCTATGCGAGTTGCTTGGACAGTGGGCTCGAGGCCGTGACGTGGCTGTGGTTTGACTAGTGGGAACTAGATAGTGAAGCACAATCTTCTGGAGTGAGGTCTTGGCGGGACAAGAATGTGGACGTGTGTCTCCATGCATGGTTGGTGATGAGCTTGTAGTTCTAGGGGATGTGTTGTACAAGGCATAAGGATTGATGGTGTTTGTATGCGTGCGAACGAGGTCAAAGATTTGAGTGCCTGGTGTAACGGACGATATGAGTATTGTGATCGGTGTTGACAGTAGCTATGTGACTGTGGTTGATGTGGCCTCAAGGTAGGATTTACCGGGTTCTTTGGGGATCAAGTGTTAATGAATATTGGGCATACTCTGAGGTTGAGTCATGATTTCTTGTTGACCATTTTCTTTCTTTTAGATGGAGAGAGAGTCTCCTTGTATTGTGGCCTCAAGGTAGGATTTACCGGGTTCTTTGGGAACCAAGTGTTGATGAATACTGGGCGTATGCTGAGGTTGGGTCATGGTTTCTTGTTAACCCCTTTCTTTCCTTTGGATGGTTTCTTGTCGACCCTTTTCTTTTCTTTGTATCTGGTGCGAGTTGTTTCATTTTGGTTGGATGTAGATGTCAGGATCTTGATCGATTTAGATTTGGGTTGTGTTTTCGGCGAGATCGAGTTGGTAGACTAGGAATGCTTATGCTTGTTCTTGTTGATAAAGCAGTTAGTGTCGAGACGTAGAGCTCTTATCTATAGTGATCAGTTGAGAATCGCTAATTGTGGTGTACCTCTAGCTCTTGATAAAGTGGGAATTTTGTCAAAACAGAACGGTTGGGATATTCACATGGCGGGTTTCTGGGTTTTTGGTAGACTTTTGTGAGTCTGGCTTTATGTTCTATTCGGTGCTTTGAACTGCTCAGAGTTTTTAGAGTCGAGGAGTGATCATCGACTGTGGTAAGTGGTATGCTATGGCGTAACTGTTGTTTGGATGGTAATCCCGAGAATGTGGTAAGGTAAGAGTTAGAAAGGATTCGATGTTTGAGAAAGCTTGGTTAGTCTGGCTCGTTGGGACCATCATGATTGTTTGGTTGGCAACGGAAGGGTCGTGATGAGTTCTGTATATGAAAGAATTGCAAAGTGTAAGACGCAAGTCTAGCTTGGTGTCTTGGGATTGAATATTCTGCCATTGTGGACTCAAGAAATTGAGGTATATGTTATGAGTTGGGATTGATGTCGGATTATAGTCATCATGTCTGCTTTGTTAGATGACGACGATCCTGTGTGATTTGAGGTTGATATGTAGCCTCGGTAGTAGTGATCTAATGACGAGACGTTGTGATGTGTAGTGATGTGCGGTTGCACGGGAGACGTGATTGAGTTTGTATAGGTTGTTGGATACCTACGAGATATTCTGTCTGATTGACGTGTTTGGTCAAGTGACTCATTGGGGTCAGGTGACTTTGTGGCTATGATGCCGAATTGGTTTTCGGTTGTGTGAAACCTTTTTTGGGACAATGGTGTGTCACCTTATGTTTCTCCAGGGTGTGATGGTTGAGATAAAATATGTTCTTTGGCATTCCAGGTGAGTAATTGAGCTTTTCTCTGGAATCAGGTGTTTGTGTTGTTGCTTGTGGATGGGCGCCATGTTAGCTTCGTGATGGCGTTGTTTAGCATCAGCAGGGTAATGATGTGGTATCGAAGTCGATGGTCATTAGGTGATCGTTAGAACTTGAGTAAAGTTCGGGTGTGAAGCATGTGAATTAGTGTGATCGATGTCAGGGTTTGACATCTTGTGTTTGGACTCACGGAGTTAGTCCTTGGTGTGCATTGTGAGGTACGATTGGGCCAGTATGTGGCAATGAGAATAGGGTGGTAGTCTCTACGTCCTGGAGTAGAAGGTGTTTGGGATCAAGTTTCATGGAGGATTGGTCTCGTGTTATGCGTTTGTCGCTGGAGTGGTTTGTATTCAACAAGAGTTATGTTTCGAGGTTTTGTGGCGTGAATTGGATCTTGATCCAACGTTTCATGGATGTCTCATGGATGACAGTGGTGTCAGTGGGACTTGCCCGTGCGGGCAGTTTGTGTGGCGATCGAATCTTCAAGTCGTGTTTACCTCGTGTGATGACAGATTTGGGATTTCAGATGATGGGGTGTCTCTGCTATTGTACGGTGTTGCTAGGTTGGCATTCGGGTTTATTGATGGTTGATAAGCTAGTGTTTGGCTTGAGTTTCAGTGTTTAGTTTCGGGGATAAAATTCCTTTAAGAGGGGGAGAGTTGTGAGACCCCGACCTGTTTCATTTTTGAAATGATTTGAGTGTTGACGGAGTTGGAATTAACTCTTGACCTCGGTGTGTTGGGTTCTTGTTTCTTCATTGTGGAACAGCATGTGCATATGTATTTAGCGCTTGTTCGGGCTCGAAAAAGGCATGTTCGGTTTGGTTTGGAGTTGAAAAACCTGTTCTAACGCAGAAGTCATTTTTCTCCGTCGTTCAGTCGACTAGACTGGGTGATCCAGTCGAGTGGGGTGGTAGTGTGCTCATCCAGTCGATTGGATTGGGGCATTCAGTCAACTGAACCCCTGAGTTTGCCGTGGTCTATAAATATTAGAAGCCTGGAGATATTTTAAAAAAAAGTTAGCTTCTTGAGTAAGTTTTGTTTTCTTTGCCTTCTCTCTAGATTTGATAGGCCCGGGACTCAATTTTTAGCGATTTGACAGTGGATCCGTGGTATTGGTGCCGGCGGCTTCGCATCTATTCTGATAGAATCACATTTCGTCCAGGTTCGTTATTTGAGGTATCGAGCTTTTGGCTCAATAAGGTAGGATCCTATATTATCTTGTCTTGAAAGGGTGCTACGTGCAGTTATATGCTTTTTCACCGGTTGAAAATGCTTTAAATGTCATGTTTTATGTTTTAAACCTTGTTTGTTAAGATAAAAAGCATGTTTTGCGCTTTTTTTGATTTGTTATATGATATGGACTTCTGGATGCTCAGGGTTTTCAAAAAGGTGGTTTTAAAAACGGAGGATGTGTGAAAATCTTAAAAACCTGTGTTTTGGAGGTTTAGAGCTAAGTCTCGGGGTTGAGTCTCAAATTTGAAACGCTTTGTTAGAAACGGGAGAAAACATTTTGAAAATGTTTTAAAATGTTGTTTGATCTCAATATTTGATGGATGATGTGGCAGTTGACCATTGGATCTTTATACATGTTTAATGTATAATTTTTAAAGTGTTTTCATAGTCGAGTTATGGGTTTGGCGAGATGAGTCTTTTGGGTTGGACTCATGCATGTGTTTTGTGGCGTGTTATGTCAAAAAGGACCGATTTTGGGATCTTTGGATCGAGCAAGTTTGGGCACGAGTTGCTTCACGGTGAGAGACCCAAAAATTGCATATTGGGACAAGTGATTGTTCTGCGGTGAAAGACCGCTAAGAATTGCATATGAGGGCATGTCCGAGTGACTGTCCGGTGGTGAAAGACCACGAAGAATTGCATATTGGGTTAGTATTATCCCACGGTGAAAGACCGTGAAAGAGTACGACGTGCATATGAACACTGTTGTATATGCGTGCGTGTGTGAGTGTTTTCTCGGCTGTGTGGTCTAAGGGAAAAAATAACGGTTTAGTTACTATTTTTCTTTTAACTGTGAAACGTTATTTGCATTGTTGAAATACTTGATTTTGAGGATGAAAAACTGTTTTGAGACTTATGGGAGTTTGATGGAAAACTTGAGGTTTTATGAAGTAAAATCGTTTTAAGGCTTATGTGGTTGAGTGAACTATATGCTATGTGATTGTATATCACGCTTTACAATTTTATAGTATATTTTTATTGGGTTTCGGCTCACGTTGTGAGATTTGTTAAAATCTTTTTCAGGTGAACGTGGTTCTATAGGTTGACCTTGAGGTGTCTGGAGGTGGTTGATGAGAAGATTGATGTTTATCTTTATTAGGTAGTTCATACCTTCTGTATATGGTTCATGTTTGGATATAACATGTTTTACAGCATATATAATTCTTATACTCGTGGTGCCGATGCATGCATGATTAATTGTTTTCAAGAGAACCATGGGTTGATTGTTGTTTTTTGTAGTTTCTTACTACTCGTTTCGTTGCTTAATTCAACGATTTACAAAAGGAATTTTTAAATGATTTATACTTTATTCAAAACTTTTGTGCTCGAGGGAGATTTTAGAATGGCTTACATATCTTTTTAAAAGATTTTTTTACCTAAAATGTATATTTTGTTTTAAAAAAGTTTGGCTTGAGGGCCATAACCGTAGTCACTTGGGCAACTCTTTTAAACCAAATGAACCATCGGTAGTACATTTTACAAAGGTTTTAGCCTCGTCTTGGCTTTACGGTTCTTCATCCGTTTGCATGTGGGCGATTTTAGTGGTTGCTGTAGGCTTTCGCATGACACGAAATTTGGGGTATGACAATAATATCATATTATGTGGGACTTATATGTTAGGTGTTTGATTTCTTCCAAAAGGACTGAATGTAAAATTCGAAAAGTTAAAAAGTCACATTTTTCAAATAGAAGGTTTTTAACTTTTTTGTTTTTTACATAATTTTTTTTTATATTTTTTAAAAATATCATAACTATTATTATACATATTTATTTTTTTATAAAAATTATATTTTTAAAATATACTCGTCAATATTTATCAAATAAGATCTGTATTGAATATAAAATTATTTAAAAATATTATAACAACTTTATGTCAAATTTTTTATCTTTGGCTTAAAAACCATTCCATACTCTTACCAAACAAACTTTTTATTTTTTTGGATTAAAGTGACTTAAAGCAAAAAAAAATCTGATATAAATTGGTTGCCGAACGAAGCCATAAGGAGAGAGGGTCTAACCCATGTTAATTACTATTTTGCCCCTTCATAAGTTTGAAAAAGGCCGCAAGCCAAGAAATCTTATTTAGTGCTGTCATGTGATTGGGAAATCTTAGTTTATGGGTGGATTTTTTTTTTTTCGGTGGAATAATGAAGGAACCGAAGTATGAAAAATGTCCACGTTCAATTCCTGTATGAACTATGAAAAATTCCAATTTATTTTAGAAAAAAATATTTTTGGTCCATGAAAGTGCTCAAATATAAATGTAAGATATCCTAATTCTTCTATTTTGAACAAATATGAGGGTAATATTAAGTATACAATATTTGAATGAGAGTAAATATGTTGGGTTGTACAAGATTTCTACGAGGGTATAATGATAAATATTTGTATTATGCATTTATTTCTATATTAATATCTACTTATTTTTATAAAAAAAAAACAAATGTGATATATGTATATAATCAAGTATTATATATTCAAATCTATATCTATTAAATTTTAAATTAACTTTTATATTCAATAGTATTTTATATCTGTTAATTTATCTTTGATCAATCAAACAAGCCTTAAGTTTGTAATGGATTCTTTATATTGAGGTAGGTGTATAATCACATCATAAATAAAAATTAAGTATACACGTGCTTTCTTATTTTTCTTTAATATTTATTGTACTAAATTATTAATATGAGATGAGTTGAATATTGTATAATCTTATGAATATTGACTGAGTTATTTACTTCTTGTGTTTATTATATTATAGTAACATATGGCTAATTTGCACTTAAGATATTACTAAAAGATTTAAACGAACATTTTAGGATTTTATGTAAATGTTATCGACTCCTACAAGAATTTTTTGTTAATGAATAAGTTATTGTAGTAATTATTTGTTGGGGTATATATTGACATTGATGCGCATATTCATTATTAACCATAGATTTTTTGCTAATAACATGGCATTACACGTGGAATTTGACTAAAGTACAACTATCACCAAATAAAAATGATCATTTTAGTTTGAGTACGTAGCTAATATTGCTAAATTGCAAGGAAAATTCGATCTAAAGTGTCGTTATCGCCATTGAAGTATGAATAATTTTTAATTAAAAGAGTTGATTACCGTCAAAACTGCAGATGAGCTTTGAGCCAGTGAAACTCTTTGTAACATTGAAAAATGCATATAACATTGCATGCATATATTATAATATCTTGTATTTTCAATTGGTACGATAGAACATTAATAGACGCAATGATCTTATTTTTGGCTTGTAAACCCTAGACCACAAAATATGTAGAAGAAATCAGTTTTTGTTAAGAATTTAACATGCCAAGGGTCAAAACTAAAGAAAGGCCCAAAATTCAAAGAGGGACCCAAAACTAAAAAAAAGGTCCAAACTAAAAGAAAGTCCCAAAAAAAGTAAGGATCCAAAATAGAGAATGGTCCTAAATAAAAAAAGCCCAAACAATTAAAGGCCCAAGTTAAATAAATGCCCAAAATAAAAAAAGACCCAAACTAAAAAAAAGCCTAAACAAAATAAGCCTCAAATTAAATAAGGTCAAAGTCACCATACAGTTCAAGTTCTCCAATGGTCCAAATTCCAAAAGATCTAAGTTTTTTAGGCCCAATCAAACAAGCCCAAAATAGAGAATAATCCTAAATAAAGAAAATGCCCAAATAAGGAAAAGCCCAAGTTAAAGAAATGCTTAAAATAAAGAAAGACTCAAACTAAATAAAATGCCTAAACAAAGAATGCCTCATATTAAATAAGGCTCAATTCATCACACGGTCCAAGTTCTGATAAAGCCCAAATTCCATAAGGTCCAAGTTTTTAGGCCCAAATCAAACAATCCCCAAGTTCTCATAAGTCTAAAATTAAATAAGGCCTAAATCAAATAAAGGCTCAAGTCACCATATGGCCCAAGTTACCATAAGGCCCAAATGGCCCACAATTAAATAAATGCCCAAGTCTTACATAAGGCCCAAAACCAAGTAAAGCCCAAACTTCATGAAAAAGCTTAAGTCCCTTAAAAGTCCAAAAATTAAGTGAGGCTAAAGTTTAATAAATAAATAAAAATCAAGTCTTCTATAAGGCCCAAAACTAATAGAGATCCAAGTTTAATAAAAAGATAAAGGCTTCCACAAGGCCCAAATCTAAATAAGTTGCAAAATTTGTTAATAACCCAAGCTCTTAAAGGCCCAATGATTTAAATGAACGGCCCAAGGATAACATGGTCAAAATAAAAAATAATGCCCAAGTAGTAATCAAGGCACACAAATTAAAATGAGGTCCAAATATCATTAAGGCCCAAGCTAATATAGGTTCAAAGTATTTAATTAGGCCCAAATCTAACTTAGGCCCATTTTCCAACAAAACCGTCAAGATAATAAAAGCCCAAATCTTCATTTTGAGCCCATAAAGTCTTAGCCCATGTTCTTTATTTTAATAAGAGCAAAACATAGCCCAACAAGATAAGCCCATGGAAGTTAATTAATTTCTTGGATTAAGACCAAATCTTTTCCAATTCAATCCCAAATAATTTTAATTTTGAACCCAATCTTTAATTTTTTTGACCCAAATAATAATTGCAAGTGTGCTATATATATATAAAGAAAATTTTAAAAAGTGGCCAGCCACAAGGGGGAAAGGCCTCTCCCTCGCATGTTTGTGAGTTTGAGTGTAGAGTTATACATAACCCACGTCTTTCTTTGCTAACCCGAACACGCAAGCCTCATTCATCATTTAAGACCTCACTTCACCATTCCAAACCCTCATCATTTTAGCCACAAAAGCATCTTAACTCTCCAAACACTCCTAAAGTCTTTCAAGAATTCAACTCAAACCATCAACAACTCTTTCATGCCACTATTGATGTACCATTGATGGGAAATTTGGATGATTTCTTAAGCCATTTCCTCTTCTATAAATAAGACCCAAGTCCCTCCATCTTTCCACACAAAAATTCGTCCACACAAAAGAAGAGAGAGAGAGAGAGAGAGAGAGAGAGAGAGAGAGAGAGAGAGAGAGAGAGAGAAAAGAAGAAGAAGAAGAAGAAAAAGAAGAAATAAACAAGAAAGAAGAAAATAAGTGTGGAGTTCTAATTTAAAGCTAAGTTTTATTCTCAAATATTCAAGACTTCATGGTAGGAATCTCCTCCTACTCTACGATCTTTTCTCTTCTAACCCTTCTCACTGTTTATATGATTTAGAGAAATGAAAATAAGTTTTTAAACCATGGAGGGCCAATGAAGAATAAGATAAGAAATTACTTGAAAAATCAGTTTACTTAAGTCTTTGTTTTTTCTTATTCTTTCTTTGACTTGCATGAGAATGTTATGTGTACTTTTTAAAATTCATATATATGCTATTTTTAATGTGTATTTGATTGTATGGATCCATGGTTTAATTTAAGAAAGAAATGATTAAAGTTTACGAGTCATAGTTGTAGGAAAAATTAGTTTTATCCCTTTTTTCGAATCTTTAGAAGAATCAAATAGTGCCTACATAAAATTTGTTTTTACTAGAAGTCGCTTGTGATGTTTTTTACATGTGTGATTTTTGGTAGAACCTAAAAATATATTTTAGTTATCCAAACAAATCTTTAACGGTGCCGTGCCAAAGTTGGCAAAAAATAGTTCACTTTCTCGAATTTTAGAAAAATATAGAAAAATCCCCTTAGTGTAAATTTTATGTCAAAAGCTAAATTTTCGAGTTATATTTTATTTAAAATTTGTTTTTAGTGATTTGGTTGGATAATTTTTCATAAAACATATTGTTCATAAATAGTATCGATTTTTTAACAAGCTATATTCAAGCCATAATATCCCATGTTCAGAAGATGTTTTGAGTCTTGTGCTCTCTTGCAAAAGTTGCTTAACATGTATATATACTACCCCGTCAAATTTCATCACCATCCAGAAAGGGATATTATTTTTAGAATATTTTAGTTTGAGGTAAAACGAATTTGAAATTTCAAGTTTAAGTGTTAAGTGGTACCTTGAGTGTGTTCTATTTGTTTTCATTATTTAACTTGTTAGGCATGAGTTTTCTTGTGTAGTTATAGCATCTTTATGTGTTTCAAAGAACAATATTCATCTCATGATATATTTATTTTAGCTTGGTTATAAGTATGTACGGAAAGCGTACGTTGAACTTTGAAGTATTTTTTTAGGGTTTTCTAATTCCTCACCTACAAACTATCAAGGTAGATGGTTTTGTTTATTTTTGACTTACAAATGAGATGTATGATTATGAAACTTTTTGGCTTACTTATGCGCAATTTTCGTAAGATTGAAGGAATGAGTTGTGTTTTTATTCTAAATTGTGTTATTGTGTTTCTTTAAATGATTAGTAATAAATTAAATGTATTAAGCTTTGAAAGAATTTAAGTTAATATTATTATCTCTCAAAAAAATATTATCTTAAGATGGATGTTTTTTTTTGTGCTTTATACTTTAATTATTATTATTGTGAGGTCATATTTAATTGAAATACTTGTGTGTGAAATTCCATACAATTCATTTTTTATTGAAATATATAGTTGGATGCTAAAAATCTAAATTGGGTATGTTCGAGATTCGAATATCTTGAACTGATGAAAAAGTTATTTTTTTAAAAAAATAGTATAAGACACTTAATAAAAAGTGGAATAGTTTTCGGAATGACTTTTAAGAATTTGTGGTTGACACCTAACTAGTAAGTTAGATAGTTTGATTTACGAGTTTTAGACTTGCTGCGCAAGTAAATTCTTATACTTGGGAGGTTAGTGTATCGAAAGTAGGATTGCCACGTCTTACTAGTGCATAGGAGTGCCTAGGCGAGGTCAGTGATGGTGAACTGCTACAAGGGCACACATGTCTAATGGTAAGGGATGGTTGCCTTGTAATAACCCATACTCCAGAATTTGATAGAAAATGAAAGTACATTTCAAAACGAACGAATTCTTGAACTTAATTTCTGTAAGAAGAGCCAACTATGCTGTTTAGTCTTTTCGAGCTCGAGACTCGGGATAAAGTGAAACCAATATAACCCTTATGTTATGGTTAAAAATTTAAATCACTAAGTTCAAGTCAAGCTAAATCAAAGGTTAGGTCCGAAAAACCAAAAAACGAATTTGTGAGAAATTCTCCCAAAATTCTTTTGCAATAAAATAAAAAAAATTATTTTTTAATAAAAAAAGAGGGGATATGTGGCCGGACACCTTGGGGCTTGTGCCCAAGCTTGGTGGCCAAGTTTTGTAAACCAAGGTTAGCTGATTAAACCCATGGTTCACAAGGCTTCTCAAGGAAGCTTCATCTTATTTTGAAATCTATAAAAGGAGACCATCATCTCCCATTTACTCCTTTGGGATTTTTGGCTAGAGAGAGAGAGAGAGAGAGAGAGAGAAGAAGAAGAAGAAGAAGAAGAAGAAGGAAGAAGGAGAAGCAAGGAGTTAGGAGGATCCATGGAGCTTCAAAGCTAAGTCCTTGATCCTAATCACCAAGGAGTAAGCCATAACAAGGCTAGGGGGTTTTGCCACCCAAGGCTTGAGTCTTGGCCCATTGGTGAAAGCTTGGTGATCGCACGCTTAAAATAAGGTGAGAACGCTTAGCTATTATCTTGAATAATGATTGTGTGATATGTGCTCTAAAATGTTCTATATTCCTGTTTTGAATCATGAGTTGTTGCTAATATCATGAGACTTTTACATGTCAAGTGTGTTGAGAATTTCAAAGTATTAGTTATATATCATTGAAAGAAAGATGTGTGTGACAGATGGATGAGCATAAGGAATTACTTTTATGTCTAAAGTGTTGAATGTTTGCTCTATGTGAGCTTGTACAAATGTTCGCTTTGTGTCAGCTAGTTTAATCGCTATTAAGCGTTCGTTCTATGTGAGCTAGTTCAAATCTTTGCTCTGTGCGAGTTAGTTTACCTGTTTGATCTGTGTGATCTGTGTGATCTGGTTGAAGTATTCGTTCTGTGTGAGTTAGTTTAATTGTTCGCTTTGTGTGAGCTATTTTAATGGTTTGCTCTGTATGAGCTAGTCCAATCATTATCAAGTGTTTGCTCTATGTGAGCTAATTCAATCATTATTATGTGTTGGCTCGGTGTGAGCTAGTTCAATTATTCTTATGTGTTTCCCTAAGCCACTCCTAAGTGTATATGTGGTGATTAACGAGTCCTATTAGGAGAACGTAAGACGGGTTGACGTTGTTAAGTATTGTGGGAAATGACAAAAGTACAGTGGTTGTTCGGCTTAAAAAACTCCATTTTGAAGTGATTTGAGTAGTTCCTATAATTTCTTATTTATATTTCTATGGAACAAGGAAGTTATCTATGACTTATGAGTTTTTCTTGTGATGAAATTAATGCAGTGTTTTCACGACCTTTTGTCAAGAATGATGAACAGTTTTTTGGAAGTTTTAATGTGTGTTCTTAAAGTAATTGTTTTATTTTCTTCTTGTTCATCATAATGCTAAGTGCGCTCACCGGTAATCTTTGTGGTTGCAGATAACAGGAATGGCTAAAGGTTGGTCTACCACAGGCATCGTCTAGATCCAAGGCTGAAGTTGGATGTCGTTTTTGTCGTGTATCTTTTGCATGGTTGATACCTATGAAACAGCAGTATTGAGTACTATGAACTTTTGGTTTAAAGGATGTGTTAGGTTTTAAAGCAGAATAGTATGAAATTTTTCGTTTCTTAACAGTTTTAAGCATTACCTTTTTTCGAGGTCGTTGAGTCGTGATGGGATCATGCCCCACTACATAGGTCGAGTACCTTGCGGGAGCGGGGTTTGGAATTGACTTTCCTAGATGGTGTCTAGGTGTTGACTCATTTCATCTCTAGTGTCGACGCTAGAGCCCAGAGTCCGAAGGATCACTTGGTATCGACTCATGTGCGTGTTGGTGTCGACACATGTTGATTCCCATTAAGGTGCTAAAGTGTCGATTCATACGTGCATTAGTGTCGACTCAACATGCTCATTCGGCCTTGACTTGGTGTTGACAAAGGTTGTAACTAGTGTCGACTCAACTTGGATCCCAGTCCAACACTAAAGGTGTCTGTTATGGTTGTATACTGAAAGCCACATTTGAATTTTTGGTATTTTTTTTATTTATTAATAAAAATTGTTTTTCCATTTTTGTGAGAATTTTTATGGTCAATTTATGCATTTCATTATTTACTTAATGTTGTGCATGGTTGTTTTTTATTTTACATAGTATTTAATCTAGTGTGTAGAATTTGGTTTACACACGGAAGATCAAATTATTTGTTTTTATAAAATATAAGTATATGGTTCACAGTTTCGATGGAATTGGGTAAACTATCGGCACAACTGTAGCACAGAGTTTTAGTAGACTTGTCTTGGTTACGAGGAACAGATAATAGCGTCGTTTATTGTTTCGACTCGCTGTGCTAGTACACGTGTGTATTGAACAGGACCAAGTTGGGATAATTAATTTTATACTGACTTAATAAATTAATTCACTCCATGATTATTATGAGTGCTTATACTCTTAATCCCAAAATAATTATTATTTGCGTATATTTAATATTCGTTATTTTAATTCATTAGAGAGTGCAATCTTGTATGGATCAATAATCCTTGTGAGTTGGAATAAATGTATTAAGTATATGGTGGATATTAATTATTGACGAAATACACGTCCCGAATAATCGAGATTGATGATACCTTCTTAAGGACTTATAAGTTTTGACAGTGCCAAACCCTATAGGTGGATTTCGTAATCCGACAGTCAAATAAGTTAAGCGGAAGGGCTTAAGAAATTTTTAAAGTCGATTAAATATAATTGTCAGTAATTTAATTTAATCGGTGGGTATCTATAATCTTAACATGGAAAGAATAATAAGTATTTAATAATAGGAGCTCGAATAATTGGTTTTGAGAATAAGGCTAGAAGTGCAATTATAATTCTTTTGTGAAATAAATTATAATTTATATTTTTATGAAATTGCTTCTCGGTTGAGGCAGGATTTCGTAATTACATTGCAAGCCCATGTCTTATTTACTCCACAGGTCCCTGTTATAACCTATTTATATGTCGTTATAACTCTGGCCGTCAAACGATTCATTCATATAGTCTTTTAGGTTTATCACGTATTTGTGAAAACCAAAAAAAGAGAGGTAACCAGATAAGGTTGAGAGCACGAAGGATCTAAGCCCATACTTAGTTCGTGTTCTCGGCGTTTGAGAATACAACAGAAGATCTGAACGAAGAAAAGATTGTCGGTTGATTGTCCAGTTGATCTTTGGATTCAAGTTCAAAAACAGAAACGTGATCAAATCAGTAGGATCGAGCAGGTATAATCTCTATTCTGTTTTGTGGGTGTATTGGGTTTTTGTTTTAGGGTTAGGGGTTTGTTTTCTATCTTTCCGTATGGATTCTGTCTAAGCAGTTTTCCTATCCGTCCAGACGGTTCGGCGTTGTACAATTTATTTGTATGTTGTAGATTCTGTGCCACGCCGCATTTGATTCGATTCGTATGCACCATCTTAGTTTCCTAAGATTCAGTTCCCTACAATGTTGACACAATCAGTCATTGGTGTCGACACAACTTGTTCTCTTGAAACCTCTCAAGCAAAACTGTTAATGGTGTAGACCCTAAGCCACAATGGTGTCGACACACTTGACTTTGTCAAAGCGTGCTTTGTCTGTAGGTGTCGACCCAGCAGCCGATTGATGTCAACAGAAAACGTTATGTTCTAAAACACTAAGTGTCAACCCATTAACGCAATGTGCCAACACAAATGGAATAAGTTGTCGACTCATTTGTCATGTAGTGTCGACACTACCTTTTTAAAAAAAAATTAAATATAATCTTTTTAAATCATTTAATTAGAAAATGTGGATTAATTAAATCATCAAAATTAATTTAAAATTCCATTGGACTAACAATATATATATATAGACACACACACATAATACACCAAATACATCTACAAGAATGAAAAACACAAATACAAATAGAGTGGGCTATTGTTGGTCTAGCCTTTACTTGCATAGTTAATGTTCAAGAAAATCTTAAACTTTTTGAGTATGAGTGTATTTCTAGGGGTGCACAAAAACCCAAAAAAATATGTAAACTAGTTCAGATTGGTCCAAACCATACGGTTTTGTTCGGTTCTATATGAAAACGGTTTGATTTTAGTTCTCAATTTTTCAAAATCGTTGTATACGGTTCGGCACTCGATTTTATAAAACATTAATATGAAATTACAATTTCCGCATTTTAATACAATAAAATTCAATATTTAACAATTAACGCATCACTAGAGAAAATGTTTTCAAAAATGGGGTGCTTATATTTGTAATTGACAACCGCTGCACTAGACGAGCGCATATCCCTTATATTTAGTTTTTAATTTCAATTTTCTTAGCAACAGCTTAGAAAAAATTTATTTGGATTATGTATTTAGTAAAATTTGTTTTGAGCTTCAAGAATGGAAAATTGGAACTGGACCGTAATCGAACCGTTTTTATGAATTGTTCTGGCTTTGGTTCCACAACTACGATGGTTTGATTCCAGTTCCAAATTTTTTAGAATCGTTACTATCAGTTTGGTTCTTGAATTTTCATGAAACCGAACCAATCCGATCGGTGTACACCCCTAGGTATTTCTTAGAAATTATTTTTTACCTTTTAACATATAACTTTAAAAAGTTATGAAAAATTGAAACAATTGTGTTCATAACTGTTACCTCGATAATCGTACTAGACCGATCAAAGAGGGAGAATGACTGACCGCATGGTGTTGAACGCCACTAACTTCTAATCTTTAATGTAACCTGAGGAAGAACAAGAAAACTTGACACCGATGGGGTGCCAACCGACTACCCTCTGATACCTAAGTCAGGCTACTTGAGTTATACTAAAGAGGAAATGACTTTAATATATGTCTATTGATCTTAGCATGTGATTCAAGCCTTTGGTTCATTTATATAGAGCTTTTACATATACGTTGGTCCCTTTTTGCTCTCCATAAAATCCTCAATTGATTCCTGATTTTCTGGTAATAGTTGAGATTCTACTGACTTAGTCAAAATGTATTTTGAACTAAACTTATCGCTTGATTGCTCGGTGATAGGTCGAGTCGGGTCGGTTCATTATTCGGTGTCGGGTCGAATCTGGCAGGTTGGATTGTTTGGTCATTCGGTATAGGTCGAGTGTCGATCATCAATCTGCACTCATCAATTGTCCCCTATTTCCAAGGTTGTCCAGCTAGCTGTCTTGGAAATACAAAGTAATCGGAACGTCGCTATAACTGCTTTTTGCAGCGTCGCGAGAAATGAGGCGCCAAAAGTTTAAATGCGCATTGTGTGTCGTTCCTGCGACGGTTCAACTGAGCCTGTGTTTGGCCTGGCTTTTAAGCCAGGTGTTTTGGCTTTTTCCACTAAAAAAAGCCGCTTCGTTTGGGTTCTCACAAAAAAAGCCACGATTTGACACCAAAAATCCAAAAAGCCTCTAAATAAAGCTAGTGCAAACACAGGCTGAGCCACGTCGGGCAATCATAACCACTTATCCTGGGTACGTTCAATGGTTGAAATGCTTCTTGCCCTGAGCCATTGGATCCAAATCCACGGGACTTATTACTTCATCCTACTCTATAACTTCTTCATTCTGGAACTTTTCGTGAGAGAGATTTTGTGGGGCTTTACTGAAATTTCCTTATTCTCTTTTGTATTAGTTTTGTTTTAATAAGTATAATCTGACTCATACTTTTGACCAAGTGTCCAACTTGTCCGACCAAGTTGATTAGTAACAAAAACTTTAAATTATATGATTTTGATTTATTCAGCCGGTCGTCCAGCAACCTGATCTTGTGATTAGTCTCGAGCAACCAAAGCTTGTCCCCTTGGGTTAGTCGGTCGTCCAACAACCTGACCTCTTGGGTAGCCTCGGACAAGCAAAGCTTGTCCCTTTGGGCTGGTTGGTCGTCTAGCAACCTGACCTCTTGGATAGCCTCGGACAGTCGGTCGTCCAGCAACCGGACCTCTTGGGTAGCCCCAGACAAGCAGAGCTTGTCCCTTGGGCTGGTCGGTCATCCAGCAACTGAACCTCTTGGGTAGCCTCGGACAAGCAGAGCTTGTTCCCGTGGGCTGGTCGATCGTCTAGCAACCCAACCTCTTGGGTAGCCTCAGACAAGCAAAGCTTGTCCCCTTGGGCTGATCGGTCGTCCAGCAACCCGACCTCTTGGGTAGGTACCTTAACTAAAATTTGAATATCATGGAGAAAAGAGAAAAGTTCTTTTATTCTCAATCTTCATTAATCATCTCTCACAAGGGAAAATAAACCAAATTAAGAGGAAAATGCTGCTAAAGGCAAAATCTACTTTTATTAAGGAAAGAAACTGAAGAACTTTACTGATAATACTTTCTCAGATGTTCTGCATTGCAAGCGTGAGGAAGGTTCTTGCTCGTTATTTCCTTTAGCCTATATACACCTGCTCGGACTTTGCTTTCTACTAGGTATGGCCCTTCCCAGTTGGGAGCTAACTTGCCGTCCTATGGATTCTGGCTCGCCTGAGAAGTTTTTCTTAAAACTAGGTCCCTAACTCTGAATTCTCTTCCACGCACATTCTTGTCACAGTGCCTCTTCATTCTCTGTTGGTATACTACCATTCTGAGTGCTGCTATTCCCCTGCTCGGTCATCCACAAACCTCCTCAGCTTGCCTTTTCTGATCAACAACTCTATCTGCTCTTTGAGATCGAAACAATCTTTAGTATTGTGACCGTGGTCTTTATGAAACCTACAATATTTCTCTTGATTTCGCCATTCTGGTGTGGTTCGCAATCTCCTCGGCCATTTCAAATCTGGATCATCATGGATTTGTAATAGCACTTGATCTACTGGATTATTCAAGGGTGTGTACCTTTCGAATTAACTGAGTGGAATTCGGGGTTTTTTCTGGCTGGGCTCTTTTGGACTTCTCTTCTCTGCCTCTCAGGGACGTATAGAGTGATCAGCTTCCGCTGTATGAGAGCGTTCAATATTGTGATGAGACTCGACCCATCGCTCCCCGATTTTTTGAGCATTAAGGGCATCTTCTGCATTCATGTGACGTTGTGCTTTGGCCATCAACTCTGTCATGTTAGCTGGAGGGGCTTTGGATAGAGAACAAAAACTTTGTAGGTTGTAATCCACCCATAAACGCAGTTAGAGCCACCTTGTCATCGATATCATCCACCTAGAGAGCTTCAGCATTGCAACGCGTGACATAGTCTCTTAGGGCCTCCCTAGGCGCCTGTTTGACATTTAGCAAATAGGTATCTGGCCTTCTGTGTCGTTGGCCCCTAGTAAAATGTCCCACGAATATCGTACTTAGCTGGTGAAAGATTCCAATCGTCCCAGGTTTAAGCCGACTGAACCAAACTCTAACTGATCCCTTCATTGTGGTCGGAAAGGCGCGACACATTATCTCGTCTTGAACGGCATGGAGGTTCATGAAGGCTTTGTATGTTTCAAAGTGATCAAGGGGGTCTTTGGTCCCATCAAAGGCTTCCACCCGGGGCATTCGAAACTTGGGTGGTAGTGGCATAGCCATAATAGCTTGAATAAACAGAAGATCTGTTTAATGAACGAGTTCATCGACTCCTCCCGCCATCTTTCCTTTCACGGCCTCCATGACATTTTGCAACTGCTCTCTCATCTTTTTGATTCCTGCTTCTAATGTTGCTGATGTCTCAGTTTGATCCTCACGATGCTTGGGATCTTGTCCCTTGCTATACTGGCAACTATCGACTTCCTCTTGGTTAGGATCTGTTCTCCCACACCTACGCGGTAGAGGGGGGAAAGCTTTTTTGAACTATGGGTTTGGTAGACCTATCCAGCCTTGATTGGGTGGTACGAGATGCTCCTCTCCCTACTTTCCCTACCTTGAAGGTTCAGTTTGCACAGTTTGTTCCTGTGCATCGATTCGTTGATGTAGAGCTAGCGTTTGTTAAGCAAGGCCTTGAATCATATGGGCCAGATCAGCTAATTGATGCTCCATGCGCTGGTCTCGTGGAACCTTTCCCTGAAGCGGTCACTGACGATTACTTTTTGATGCCATGGCCCTTGTTTCCACCATCAGAACTATGGCCTAGCACAAAGATTCCCACAGTCGGCGCCAAAGTGTTACCTCGATAATCGTACTAGACCGATCAGAGAGGGAGAATAACTGACTGCATGGTGTTAAACGCCACTGACTTCTAATCATCAATGTAACTTGAGGAAGAACAAGAAAACTTGACACCGGTGGAGTGCCGACCGGCTACCCTCCGATGCCTAAGTAAGGCTACTTGAGTTATACTAAAGAGGAAATGACTTTAATATATGTCTATTGATCTTACCCTGTGATTCAAGCCTTTGGTTCATTTATATAGAGCTTTTAGATATACGTTGGTTCCTTTTTGCTCTCCATAAAATCCTCAGCTGATTCTTGATTTTTTTGGTAATAGTTGAGATTCTGCAGACTTAGTCAAAGTGTATTTTGAACTAAACTTATCGCCTGATTGCTCGGTGATGGGTCTAGTCGGGTCGGTTCATTATTTGGTGTCAAGTCAAATCCGGCAGGTCGGACTGTTCGGTTATTCAGTATAAGCCAAGTGCCGATCATCAATCTGTACTCATCAATAACCTCTTGCTTAGCTTATTGTAAATCAATTGACATATTTTATTGGTTAAAGTTATAAGTTTTCAATTGCAACAATTATTTGTAACTTTTATTTAAAATCATAATTATATATCTTCAGTTATATTTCATAAGTTTATAATTTTAATTTCACTAAACATTCTCTATTTATGGATGTATAGTGTAAGAAGGTGAAAGAGAGAGGAGTATAACGTCTTATGGGCTATAATTTATATATTTATATATTATAGTTAAAAAATGTAATTATAATTTTAATTAAAATTCGCAAATATTTGTTAAAATTATAAATTTATTGCTTGAAATCGTAAAATTTGTGTTTTTTTCTATATTGAGTATGTCTGGATCAACTTACATGCAGTTCGGTTAAATTAAAAGTCTATACGCAAAAAACTATAAATACACTTATTTAAATTTTTTTACTAAATTAAAAACTAAACCCTATAATTTAAACAGTGATAAACACCCTCTAACTCCACCAATTTCGTGAACTTAAGAAGATTGCGTTACCAAGGTGGTAGAGACGCAAGTGCAACGACCTGCGAAATAAGAAATGAGAGAGGTCAAATTCCAAGCAAGGCACCTGGAGTCCACGTGGGATGCCGTACATCGCCATGGTCCGTGTGGCCACGGTACTAAACACCGGTATGTCCATCCTAGCTCGGCAGATGTGGCCGAGCACCTTAATGGGCTACCAAGCTGGATACACGGGCAAGTGAGGCCGAGTCTCAATCATGCAATCCGACTCGTGCTCCGCAGAAGGACCTTTAGCCGAGGTCAAGAAGAAAAAGTGTTCGGCATATATGGCCGAGCAACATATGGCAAGGGACCTCGAAAGCCGAACTTGGAGCTTAGCACATAGTAATCAGTGCCCATGATACGCTTATTAAGAGGTGATACTCATGATAAAAGACCTGTGGCAGTTAAACTAACCCCGAGGCTAAGGTGTCCTAATCCAAACCAGGTCTGGGTACCGATGGACAGCTTGATATGACAAAAGGAACTTGCGGAAAAATGAGTGATAGCAATGATAAGTCACCATCAGCTTGACAGTCGAGTCTTAATCAGAGAAAGAGGGCAACCCATCCTGTACGGGTCGAGTCGGACTCCTAAAGTAGGTCAAGTATATTTTTCCCTATAAATAGCCAACACGCCAGAAAGAAAGGTATGCACTCTAATTCATTAGGAGAAACGCTACTAATTATTTCTCTCAAGCTTTTATCTCCAAAAAATCCCTATTTAACTTCATCATAAGATGGTCCACCGGTAAAAGTTGCTGGAAGGCATCTCACCTCCTTCTTGTGCAGGGACACGTGGAATACACATTGAACTGTTCAGCCAGCCTGGACGGGAATAGTAGATCCCTATCTTAATTCTCTACAAAAAAAATAAAATATAATTAAAAAACTCTCTAGGGAAATGGAGAGGAAAAAGCACAGCATCGTGCTGTGCTTTATTTGTAATTTAGTTTTTGAACATATTTTTATGATCGAATTCGTTCATTACGTAAAACTTGTCGAGTTTGTTATTCAAATAAAAATTTAGATTTATCTGATACTTGTAGTTAAGTGATTGAATAAGATCTCATAATATTGTTTTATAAATAAATAAATAAAAATTATAATTTTAAAAAAATTTAAACAAATGATATTCAATCAGTTAGCTGCAGATATTTAAATAGTCTGAATTTTTATATGAATAACAAACTTGATAAGTTCTAAATAATAAACAAATTCGATTATAAAAATATATTAAAAAATTAAATAGAAGGCACAACACGTACAAATTAAGAAAAAATTACACGTGCAAATTAAGAAAAAATTTAGAAAACGAGGGAGAGAAACCTCGTTAACCAGTTATGGGCAAACTCTTGGGAAACCAGCCAGCTTTTTGGTCCGTACTTTTAAACCACTGGGCATATTTGGATGACAGAAAGGGATTGATTTGACTTAAAAAATATGGAGCTCAATTTTAAATTTTATCAAATAACATAATTAATTCAGTATTTGTATTGCGAAACTATTATAAATTATTTAGTTAATAAAAAATTACTAATTTTTTATTTATAGAATTAATAATATCATGTTTTTATTGGTATTATTAGCCTTCGTTTGGTAAATCGGCTTAAAATTGATTTTTTGAATTTTTTAATTTTTTAGTTTAAAATCTAAAAAATTAAAAAGTTTCATTTTCAACTCTCAACTTTTACCTTATTGATTTTTTAGCTTTTCTGACAATAATTTTTAATTTTACTTTTTGACTTTTTGTTTTTTTAGTATTTTTGTTGGCAAAATCTCATTTAGCCTTAAGGTCAATCTTGAAATTTCATATCCAGCTTATTTGACTTTTTTAATGGTTTAAAAGTCATTAATTTTTCAATCAAATAAACTTTTGACTTTTTAACTTAAAGTAACTTAAAACTAAAAAACTAACTTAAAGTCATATTGCCAAACGAATACTTAGGACTAGACTACAAATTATTTTACCTTCTTATCTAACGATCAAAACAAACTCTACAAATTTTATTTTATTTTATTTTTTATTCTACCTTAATTATATATAAATTATTATTTTTTATTATATACATAATTTATTTTATAATCTCCTAATATTTAAAAGCATATGAAATTTACGTATCAGTTATTCTTATTATCATGAATACGAAAGCAGCCCTCAAAGTCAAAATAATAAATGGATCGAGATCTGAGAGCAGATCAAAATTTCAAATTGCAGTGAATCTGTAGAGAATCTACGACAAGCAAAGAGAATGGTCTCAAACAATCGCAACACTCTTTTGAAAATCGTACGACAAGCAAAGAGAGTAGTTCAAACAATCACAACACTGTTTTCAGAATCGTACGGCACGCAAGAAACGTCGTACGGATACTACCGATACACAATGGAAAGTCTCTCATCGTACATTACACCACAAAATCTGCACCATCCCGGATGAAAAAGACTGAGAAATGCAGCAAAACCAAATATATTATGACGGATTTGAAGAGAGAAAAAGAGAGAGAAAGAGTACTTGTTGGCGCTGGAGAACTCGTAAGCGCGGCCATGAGGGGTTAAGATGACGAGAGCGAGGTTGGCGTCGCAGAGGACGGAGAGTTCTTGAGCTTTCTTCACCAATCCGCGGCGGCGCTTCGAGAACGTCACCTGCCGTTTGTTCTTGTCCTCGATTCGCCTCAGAT
>JAULJZ010153289.1:0-54267 GCA_032270985.1 Heliamphora pulchella
ATTGTGTCTATCAGTGGGAGGCTTCTGTATAAGGTTCACCTTCTCCATCAGCCAAATCTGTAGCAAGAGTTAGAATAAGTAAGAGAAAGACCTTTGCAGTATAACAGAGAATTTGATACAGAGGTAGATGTTAAGATCACCTGGAGAAGTAAAGGACAGCCAGCAAAAGTGGGGATTTCACCACGATGAATAGCGTCCAAGCCCAGTAGAGACTCAGCCAAAACCAGGGGCACGAAGTCTTTCCCCATCCACATTTGGCTAGCAACGTCAACCAGGGCACAACTAACCCACCCATCAGAAGGGACAAGGAGATACCGGGCAAGGAGGCAGAAGCAAAGTGCATAACGGCGCCATAGCTAAAAGTTTAGATCGTTGAGGTCACCAGTAGGATGGAACCTCTAAATAAGCCACGGAATGTCAAGATAGTCGCTCGAGGTCAGAAGAGAAGCCTCCATCCTAGATAGGCCACAAAATTGTATCACCTGCTGCCGAATTGAAAGAAAGGGGGTAGGAACAACAACAAAACCCCGTGGAGTCAAGTTCAAAATGGCAGCAAACTCCTCCACAGTGAGACAGAGTTCTTCAAAACCAAACCGAAAGACAAGAGACTGAGGATCCCACAGTTGTGGAGTAGCCGCTAGTAAAGGTCTGTTAATCTTCACAGTCCTTAATGAGAAAAGGGTGTTAAGGCCAAAGGGGGCGAAGTTCAAACGTTCAATATGGGAGAGTCCCTCGAACCATAAAGAAAGGGGATTGGCCATCTAAGTCCGAGTAATAGCAAATGGGGCATCCAGGACTGTATTTATAAGGCTAGGAAGGGCGAGAAATCAAAATTTTGGCAAAAGGCACGATTAATGTGTTGAGAACCATCTTGAACCTAGCGACTGCCAGCTATAAAAACCATAGTACAGTGACATCATTCCTTTAACCAGGCGAACGCCATGTTGAAGCGGGCGACCGCCAAGTAGACATTTTGGGAAAGTGGCGACCGCCATGTTAGAGTATGGCGACCTCCATGTTTGAACATGACAGGTATGGGACGATTTACGGTTTGTGTGATCTATATTAGTTGTGACATCTGAATATGTATCCGAGGCAGTTTAAGTAGTAAACAAGAGAGAATCGTACAGCAGAAGGATAAGCAAAAAATAAAATGGCACTCAGGCCCAATAATCAACTAAACTGAGGCACACAAGCCTATGGATCAAATGTACAAAAATGTATCAAACTGGGGCACGCAGGCCCATAAAAAGTAAATATAAAAACTGGGGGGAGGAGGGGAGAGCTCTCTCTCTCAAGCATGTCTCGGGCGAACTCGTTGGGAAGGACCAGCCTCCTCCGAGCTGTCATCCTCGAAGAGTCTGTCAAAGTCATCACCATCGTCACTGCTAGGGGAAGAAACAACTCTCGATCGACTTCGAGCAGACAAAACCGACCCTCTGAAATGAGCACGGGAGGAAGCACGAGACCTGCGACCACGTGCTGGAACTGGGGCAGGAGCAGGAGCAGAGGGTGGAACAGCAGCAACTACAGGTGGCTGTCAAAAGAGACAAAAAATAATAATAACAAAATAGCATAAAGGAGAAACAAAAGATCAATTAGGACGAACACTTACCGGACGAGGGGCAAAAGGAACCCAAGCTGCACGTAGAGCAGCATCCTGCTAGCGAACAAGGGTCCACAGGCCACTCATCACCAGCATGAGATGATCCAGCCAAGCCTGATCCGTCTATTGAAAAATAAAGTAGAACTGAGTAATCTACGAATAAAGAAGGGCGAAAAAGAAATAGTGAAAAAAAGGGGGTTAAACCTGAGCATGCTCTAGCCGGAACTCAGGAGCTGGAGGAACAGGGATAGGAATGTCGAAAGCATACCCGTCTACAAAGGAAGATACAGTCCAGGGTATCTCGACTCTCCCAACCCTAGCTCCACCAGCTGGACCAGCATCTCCACCAGCCGGACCAGCATCAGCAGCAGCAGCTCCAGCACCAACGGCACCAATACCCGCAGCCCCTAGTGCTTGTCCTCGTCTCCTGCCTCCTAGGGCAACCGGGCCAGGTCCTAATGGTCCCATCAGATGAGCCCGGGCTTAGCTCATGTAGTCTCCCTTTGCTACAAGCAGCTCCATAGCGGGGGTCCCCATAGTCTCTAGCAGGAGGTTGACCCGGCCTAGATCCTCAGTTCGGCGCATATGAGCCGGAGGAACCACTGGGATCCGAAAGTCATCCAGGCCGAGCGACTGGTGAACCACTCGCTCTCCCAGATAGTACTCCCGCCCAAATGGGCCCTCCAGCAGGATACGCCTCGCAGCGGTGTTGCGGCTGTGCATCAAATCAGCGCCAGCCTGATCCTCTACCCCCCTCCAAACATCCCAGTGGACCTGTAAGGTACAAAGCAATGCAAAGAACGGTAAAGCATACAGTATGATGAATAGTGTGCAGTAAACAATGCGGTGCAGTACAGTGAACAACGCAATAAGCAGAAGGCAGTGTATTGAACAGAAAATAAAGATACCTGGTCAGGGGTCAGCCGGTTCAAAGACACCTGGAATCGGTCAAGGTCCTTCCCTCCGGCCTTCTTCCGCTTTAGCTCTCGGAACCACTGGGCTGCACGAGGAATGACCAGAGGGTCTGCCGTGGAGTTTTCCGGGACGTGAACCCCGAGAAACTCATAGGTCCATAACTGCAAAGAAGAAGATGTCAGCAAACAAAAATAACAAATAATAGAAATGGATGAAGAACTACATAAACTAAGTCATACCTCCCAGACCCTCCAATATCCCCTGATGCTGAGCTCCTGAGGGAACCGGGTCAGTGTCCTCATGAAACTGTTGAGGGTAGCCAAAGCAGCACTGCCCCAGTCATACGAAGCAACCCGATCAAGACGAGCCAGGCCGCCCAAGTAATGTAAGTGAACGGTATTCTCCTTGTTCGAAAACAAGGAGGTACCGAACATATACATAAGAAAGCCTTGGGCGACTCACTCGTAGTAGCGAGGCTCGGTGCACTAGAAGTGTCAGAAGCGATCAAAGAACCAGGTGTATCTGACTCGATCCCGGTCCATCTGTGCGGGGACAGCCCTGAGGAAATGTAGCAACGCATCAGCAGACTGCGCAATGGTGGGGTCGAATGGGATGGAAACTCCTCCAACTCGGATGCCGGTGATGAGGACAAAATCCAGAGGCGTTAGAGTAGCCTCGAAGGTGGTGAAGTGAAAGGTGTTGGTGGTATCCCACCAACGCTCGGCCATAGCTGTTAGCCAATAACCGATCATTACTCGTCCTACCCAGCAAGGGTATGAAACGAGCAAAATTAGAGGCATCAATATAAGCCCGGTTGGGAGCAGGAAGGGCATCATACCACTCCAACACCTCCCCGGAGGCTGAACCTCTGAAGTCTCGGATGTAGTGACCAGCCCGTAAAGAGAAGACATATAGAGAATACATAAAGGACACATCAAACAAGCAAAGTGTAGGGAAACAACTGAGAACATAACCTAGGTTCTTTCGGTCCTTTCAAGCCTTGGAAAACAGGTGCCCTAACCCTAGTTTTTTGATTTCTGCACATCCTAATAACCCTAAGCCCTGATGCACCAGGTAAATCTCTGTCTTTTTGTATTAACTCTCTAAAAATTTTACAAATTTGTAGGATTTTCTTAAAATCTTTCTCAAAATTTTCTAAATATTTCTAAGATTTTTTCAAAATTTTATCAAAATTTTCCAAATTTTCTCAAAATGTTTTTCAAATTTATAGGATCTTTCTTAAATTTTCTAGGATTTTCTAAATATTTCTAAGATTTTCTTAAAATTTTCCAAATTTTCTCAAAATTTTTTTCAAATTTATTGGATTTTTCTTAAATTTTCTAGAATTTTTTAAATATTTCTAAGATTTTCTCAAAATTTTCCTCAAAGTTTCTCAAAAATTTTCTAATTTTCTCACAATTTTCCTCAAAATTTTTTAGGATTTTCTAGAATTTTTTCAAAATTTTTCTCAAATTTTCTCAAAATTTTTTTGAAATTTTCTCAAAAATTTTCTTAAAATTTTCCTTGAATGTCTAGAATTTTTCGCAAAATTTTCAAAAGTTTCTAAAGACTTTAAAAAATTCTTCAAGTTTTTAAAGGATTTGCCCCAATTTTCTAAATTTTCTAAGGTTTTCGAAATGTTTCAAAAGTTTTCTAGATTTTCGAAATAAAAATAAAAAATAAAAAATCAAAAAAAAGATCCCCCCCCCCCCCTCCGATTTGTGTTTTTCTCAAAATAAATAATAAAAACTTAAGCATTTTATTTTTAAGATTTTCGCTAAAATAATCGCCTATTTTTGTTGGTTGTTTAAAAGATCCTAGTTATCCCTATTGTTTTGATCTCCATTGCATAGGTACCTAAGTTAAACTCAAATCCCAATCATCATCCATCAATCAACATCCACATCAAAATCATTCAACGCCTCAAAAATAAATCCTCATCATCAGTCATCATCATCAAAACACATCATATGGGGATTCTAAATATGCGTCTATGTTTGATATTCCATGCTTTGGTATTAAAACAAGTAGGGATAAGATACTTACCGATGGGCGCTGACAAGACATATGATGGTGAGGGTCCCGCAGTAGAACGTCAGCCGCAACAGCATCAGCCAGGGGCTCATAGCGTCTCAAACCACGAGGAACCGCGCGATGAGGTAATGGATCATACGTATGTGGGTCAAAAGGTTCCGGATGACCGTCTCTAGCATCGGAGGCCAAAAAGTCAGCCATCACAGCCTCTGCAGCAGCATCAGCAGCCACCTGAGCCTCAGCAGCTGCTCGTGCCTCCTCCTCAGCAGCATGGCGGGAGGCACGCTCTGCCTAAAGAACGAGGGCATCCATCGCAGCAGTGGGCTACAAGGAAGTAACCCCATCAGCAGGAAAGCTAGTGGACATACCCTCGAGGATACCCAAGGAAGAGCTCCCAGTAGCAGCGGGGACCCGTCGTGCCCCCAAGTCATCATCTCCATGGCCTTGGCCTACCATGAAGAAGAATGGGATCACAAAAAGTAAGGTGAACATCGTGTGAGTTTGGAAGCAAGAAAGGAACAAAAGGAAAAGCTTGGGAGCAAGAGAGAACTCAAGAGTGCGAGAGGGTTAGAGAGAGAGTGAGAAGGTGAAGAATGAGCCAGCCCGCGCGCCTTAAAGGGCCTGGTGCGCGTCTCAAGATCGAGGTTGCGACTTCTAGAGTGAGCGACTGCCATGTTTCCCAAATGTCGCACGGCGACCGCCATGTTAGAAGGGTTTTGATCCGGCGACCGCCATGTTAGAGGGGTTCTGTCTAGACGGTCGCCAGGTTGTCAAAGGGTCACGTCAGGTCAGTGTTTCAACATGATGTTTTGGGTTTCTTAAGGGGCCATTTGGGCGTTTTTTATTATATGTTAACTCCTTGTGGCATATTAGGTGTTTTATCTTCTTTTTGTGCGCACTTTATTAGCAAAAATGATCTAAATAAAGAAAAATAATAAAAAATATATAAAATAAAAAAAAGATCAAAAAATTATAAGATAAAAAATAATAATAATAATAATAATAATAATAATAATAATAATGCATAAATAAGTTTTCCTTATGGTGAGTTATTTTTGTGTACAATTTCAAAACCATGTGTGAAAGATTTCCTTAAATCTTATTTTATTACTTCGCGATGTTTCCTTTCTGATAAATCTAATTTTAAACCATAACATGATTTTTAATCTCGTACCTCATCCCAAATTTTTAGGTCTTAACTCGACCTATTAATTTATGACTTTCTTCCCGATAAATGTAATTTTAAACCGTAGCTTGGGTTTTAATTATTTTTATCCCGCTTCCGACAAATTTGGCTTTAAGCCGTAACTTAGCTTTCAATTTAGATCTTAGCTCGACCTCTTAATTCGCAATCTTTCTTCCCAATAAATCAAAGTTTTTAGCCGTAACTTGGCTTCCGATCATTTCAGTCTCGCTTCCGATAAACCTAATTCTAAGTCCCGCATCCTAGCTTAAACATACTAACTCATCGGTCCTCCTCACGACCCTACACTGACTCGTCGGTCCTCCTCATGACCATAAACGGACTCGTCGGTCCTCCTCACATCCTTAAACTGACTCGTTGGTCCTCCTCACGACCATAAACTGACTCGTCGATCCTCCTCACGACTCTAAACTGACTCGTCGGTCCTCTTTCCGACCATAAACAAACTCGTCAGTCCTCCTCACGACCCTAAACTGACTCGTCAGTCCTCCTCATGACCTTAAACTGACTTGTCGGTCCACCTCACGACCCTAAACTAACTCCTCGGTCCCCCTCATGACCCTAAACTGAATCATCGGTCCTCCCCATGACCTTGAAGTGACTCGTCGGTCCTCCTCATGACCCTAAACTGACTCGTCGGTCCTCCTCACGATCTTAAACTGACTCATCGGTCCTCCTCACGACATTAAACTAACTCGTCAGTCCTCCTCACGACCCTAAACTAACTCGTCGGAACTCCTCATGACCTAAAACTCACTCGTCGGTCCTCCTCACGACCCTAAACTGACTCGTCAGTCCTCCTTATGACCTTAAACTGACTCGTGCTATACATATCTGCATCATGTTAGCATTTATGCATGTTAGCATCCACATCATATTTCTTATCATTGCATGCTTGCATTTTGCCCCAGGAACTACGTTTTGGTCTGATCCCTAGCAAAGGGGGTACGTAGACAGCTCGATAAAAATTTGTGTACGACCAACATCATATGCATGCTTGTGTGTTTGTGGCCTAAGATTGACGGCTCGGTCAAATGGTTATTGTCTCTGGGTCTTTGATATTACCTGCTTCACGCATTGCTATGCAAGTTATTTCAAAGAGGAAAAACTGTAGACACCCCAATTTGACCTCTTAATTAATATTTTCAGAAATGATACCGAAAATATTAATTAGGTGAATCTGATGATGAAAATAGGTGGAATAGTGCCTTCATACGGTCCTCGGGAAGTGATCCAAGCTCGGTATTTGAACCAAGAACCTTCAAACCAATAAAATTTTGACGAACCATCAAAACTTGCTGCCCAAGTAAGGCGACCGCTAACTCTCATTGTGACGACCGCCATAGAACTTTGTGAAAACCCTAACCAAGAATGGCGACCGCCACCTTTCATCATGGCGACCGCCAACTTCCATTGTGGTGACCGCCATAGAACTTTGAGGAACATTCCAAAAACATGGCCACCGCCAACTTGCATCATGGCGACCGTCAACTCCAAATGGCTTAACGTGTCCCAAAATGTGGAAACACCTCATTGGTTGAAGAATTATATAAATACCGTACCCCAACATACGTTTTCAGTACGAATTTTGAGTGAGAGAGACTCTGCCGATATATCGAGCGATTCTGAGCTCTGACGTCGAAACCCTACTGAAATACCGAGTCCCGAACCTCCAATACCTACATCGAAGCCTACATTGCTTGGATCACCGCTCTATAATTGGCACGCCAAGGCACATTCCACAACTTGAGGATTCTCCGGCAATCTAGGTACCCCGTTTAGATCCCCAATCTTTCTAAACTCCACTTTCTCTCTTTGGAGTGATCGAGTTAAAAATTCAATTTTGATTCACGTATTTCTTTTTATTACATTCTTGCTTTACTTATCAATTGTTTTATTTATGTTCTAGTATTTCATTTAATTTAGCCTACTTATTTATTTATTTGCTTATTTGAATTAAAACTTAATCAAATCATTAAATAGTGCCAACATTCATAACAATTACAACTTGTTAATGTTGTCAATTGTTGTAATTAAGGCATTTACATAAAAATGGTTGTGATTATCAATATTACACCCATTTAATTCTAGTATTTCATTTCTTTTCATTTTCTTTCTTTTATGTTAATTCGATATTCTAGCATTTTCCTTTATTTTCTTTTCTTTTAGTTAGCTTAACTTTACTTCACTAGCACTCTAATTCATTATCTTTATTGTTTTTCTAGTTTAATTTTAATTTACTTTTCAAGCATTTACTTTCCTTTGTAATATAGTTTTTATTTCTTTGCTCTTAACTTAATGTAATTTCTTAAATATTATTTTTTCTTAGTGCCAATATTCTATTTTCTTTTTTACTTTAATGTTTAGTTTATAGATTTTATTTTATTTTATTTTCTTTCTATATTAGTGTAATTTTTTTTCTAGTCTTTCATTTTCTTTCTAGCTTTAAATGTCCTTATAGCATCTTATTTCTTACTTCTTGTAATATCAATTTTTTCTTTAACTTAATACTAACATTTTTTTTTCTTTTTAGTTTAATGTTCTTTTGTTAGCACTAATCTAA
Source organism: Heliamphora pulchella (assembly GCA_032270985.1). NCBI lineage: Eukaryota > Viridiplantae > Streptophyta > Magnoliopsida > Ericales > Sarraceniaceae > Heliamphora > Heliamphora pulchella. The sequence continues at coordinate 8,323 of JAULJZ010153289.1, forward strand.
ATTTTCTTTTAATAACTTCATAATTTTCTTTAATAGTTAAAACTCCATCATCCTTCTCATTTCTTTTATTTCCTTCCCTTTTCCTTTAATTCTCTTTTATAAATATAAAATATTAATAATAAAATTTTCTTCTTTTTTTCTTTTTTCTTTTTTCTTTTTTTCTTTCTCAAAACCTTCCTTTGTTAACTTAATTTTTCTTCTATGGTATTTTTCTTTCCTTTTCTTTTATCAACCACAAAAAGCACGAAATCATAAAAATATATTTTATACTAGTTAATGTTCTTCTTATTCTTCTTATTTTCATCTTTTATGTAAATAGTTAGATTTTCTTTTTATTAGTTTGAAATTATTTTCTAAACCCTTTTTTATCTTGGCTTAATCAATCTTTTGTAAGTTTTCTTTCATTTCTTTCTTCAATTTAAAACTTCAAATATTTGTTTGTTAATACAAAATGCTTGTTATTAGATTTTATTATTTTGGTTAGTTTTTAACATATGACTTTTTACATACTTCTCACAACTTTTAGGTAATAATATGCATATTGTACATATTGTGTAATTCATTTTTGTGCAATTCATGTTTAGATAATTTTGACAACTTTAGCATATTTTTCTTTTAATCAAAGCATATTAGTATTAGGTTGTTCAAACAATATTGCATGAAGATGTGTTTTATCTCTCCTTTAGATAGAAATTGCATGCCATAGGATTTAGGTTTTTTTTTTTCTTTTGACACTTATTTGCTTTGGGGTGTTATGTACATATTTTATGTATTTTTTATATTTTATTTTGGATGTTCTCTCTTTACCTCTATTTTCTCTATTTGCATGCATTTGAGAAATTTTATTAAAGAACCAATGATGATTAGTAGAGGCCAACTTTACGATTGGACGAACGGAGTGCCTAACACCTTCCCTGATTCGTTCTTAGCCCCCGAACCCTCTTTTCTCTAGTTAATGTTTTCAAAGAACAGTAGCCATTTTTGTTTTTCTTAGTTTTTCTCAAAAACTAAGTGGCGAGTCCATTTTTAATAAAAAGGGTTTTCAAATTCGGGTTTTCAAGGTGTTCAAAATATTTTTCAAAACATCTTTGACTTATCTTATTTTTGACCCATAAATCCTAACGCCACAGACAGACCAAGTTATTCACCTGGTAGGTTCTTAAAGTATCAATTTGTATTCATTTGGTGTCTACACTGTGTAACTCTTATGGAGTGGTATTCAATTTTTGTTGTGGTATCAAAGTGAGTCACAAGGAAGTTGCTTTCAAAAATCTTTTATGATGTGACCCGTTAGAGCAAGTTTGTTTAGATTGGTGACTAGATGTTGCTGGTATAGAGAAGGAATTTTCTTATCGAAACATGTGAACTCTATGTATGAGAAGTTGAAGGGTGATATAATTTTGTTATTTTTGGTGGAGTTGCATAGCAACTTAGTGTGAGTACGTGGAAGGAATAAGTGTTTGAATAAGAAGAGTAGAAGCGTAAGTGAGACTATACGAATTCATGGGTTTGGTTTTTGTATTTGGTCTTAAGTGTATCGAGTGTCTTGGTAGAATGTGGGTAAGATAAAATAATTAAAGTGCGAAAATGGTTCTTGGTTCGATTATGTAGCAGAAAATGTGTGAAGAGATTGAGTAATGATGATAAGAGACTTTTTAATCAGGAGTTAATACTGTTCAGTTAAAGGATTGTAGGGTGGATGGTACATACGTGAAGGAAATATGTGGCGAGGTTGTGATTGGATTCATATGGGTAGGTATATACCTGGGGAGCATTTAATCTTTGTGGTATGTTTAGCCCTAGTGACATATTAGGTTCTAGTGGTGGCATTTAATCTTTGTGGTATGTTCGGCCCGAAAATCCCAACAAGGTCCAAAACTCAGGCAACAAAATCTTTGCACCCGGAGAGTCTCTCAACATTCTCAATGAAGTAAATATCAAGAAATAATGAGTTAGAAATCAAAAATCCTCATAAATAGGGTAAAATGACTATTTTGCCCCTAGTATAGCAAAAAGTGTTAAAAACCCAAATTTTGACACATGATTATCTTAAATCAAATATTTAAGTACAATTAAGTAGTAAAGGATAAAATAACATTAAACATAACCAAAAATGCCCCTTAGTGGCCGACCACCTTGGGAAGAGTGCCAAAAAGTGACTTTTCTCTTTCTTTTAAGCTTAAAATGATAAGAAATATATTAAATTAAGTCTTATAATGATCCAATACTTGTTGAGCAAGTATTATACATAATATTATGGTGTTATAGGTTAACAAAAGCAAGTAAATTATTATTGAAATTCATACACAATAAAATAAGTAAAAAAGTCATATATTGCCAAAATAACTTAATTTGACGTAAAAGATACATCTATTTAATCAATTACTATGAAAACTATGATAATACATGAAAATACAATATTTATCATAAACATACTAAGATAATAGGTCTCAGTAGAAAAAGACACCAAAAAGATATATTAGATTAACTTTTAATACATTTTCTTGCACAAAAGGGCACGCAAACCAGTGCAAAATCCCTTAATTGATGTGGGGTTAGGTTTTTGTCCCCCAAACAGCCCCCTAGCTGTATTATCCTTCCCCATATCAGATTTGTTCCCTCAAACTTGAACCAAATGAAAGGAACCCATGTGATGTGTAAGACAATAAATGAGAAAAAAGTACCTTAATTAATCTTTTGTCTCCTCCATGTTTCATAGCCTTTGGCCAAACACCTTCTTCTTCCCTTCATGTTTTTGTGCATGTAGAGAGAGAAAGGCTTGGTTGAGTGTTCTTGAAGTATTATACAAGTTTGAGGGAGAAAAAAAAGGAGAGGAAGAATATGGAGCCAAGGAAAAGCAAGAGATGTTTTCCTAATGCTAAGTCTTTCCATCCTACCATCCTTGAGCCCTCTAAATAAGTACGTAAAACCTCTAAACCTTATATCTAAGATCCCTTTAAATATCCCCTAACACATCCCTCTAAACACTCTAAAAATCGAGAACCGAAATGAAACCGAAAAGGAGTTGTAGTTGAAAATTTGGGATTGTTATGTTTATGGGTGATATGAGATGTTTTTGTATGTTGTTGTCTTTGAGTTTTATGACTTCTAAGTGTTCTGGAGCCTTGATATTAAATTATAAAACCCAAGCATGCAAATAAATAGAACAAAAACTTGACATAACATAAGTAGAAGACTTGGACCCTAAGAGACTTGATTTTTGAGAACATAGATGTTTCTGCCCGGAACTTTGAAATGCCATAACTCAATGTACAAAATTGATCTAAGCATGTTCATTATGTCTAGATTTATATTTTTGTATTATGTTTCATCCAAAGTTGGTTTCAACTCATTTGCAAAAGTAGAACTCGAGATATTGCAATTTTACCAAAGTGTGTCGTTTTCTAACCAGTCAGCACTACTGACTTGCAAACCCTAGTTTAAAGTGAGATCCGAACTTTGGTCAAAACATGAAAGTTGTAGATAACATATATATCTATATATCCAAAAATTATAAGCACAAAAAATTGAGGTTTGGTAGGTCAAACATCATTTTAAAATCTTTATTGAGTTTCAGCCCTCAAGGGACACTTCTGTCACCTATTTTTATATAGCCCAAAACCCATATTTGTAGTGATCTATTCTAAAAGTGGTCTACATGAACATTATAGATAACATATTGAAGTAATGTTTTCCCCAAAATTAAACATTAAAGCCTCGGGATGATACCCCAAAACTGTTTCAAACCCTTTGTCCAAAACCGGCTCTGCTGAGTTTCGGCGGCTGACAAAACCTATATTCTAAAATGGCCAAACAGTCTAACTTCTTCCAAACAACTACCCTTAGTTCTAAATATTAAACTTGTAGGGGACTTGTTTAACTAGAACATACTAAACAATGGGCTCATTTGGACTTAATCTGATACCTCAAAACTGGGACCAAAAGAAGCATGTTTTTGGTAAAAGTGCTGAACCGTTTTTGTTTAGAATGTTTTGTTCACCCTTTTGCCTTAGGTTTTGACCTTGGTGTTGAACATGAGAGTTGTAGAAAATATTTTTATATAAATGGTGTTTAAAAATCATAACTTGATTCCAAGTCTAGATACCCCAAAACCTTGTCGGCCCTTTTAATTTAATACTTGATTTTTGGCCTTAAAAGTTGCTAAGTGTATGTGCGAGTACCTTGTTGTGAGACACGAGTTCTATATGATTATTTGTTTGAATTAGTTGATTAGTGTTTCTAAGTGAATGTATAATGATTTAGAACTTATGTTATCATGTTGAATCATATCTTGAAAAATTATAACTTGTGCTTCACATACTTGTACCTTATACTTTGCGAATTATACCATGAACTTTGCCATGCTAGTTGATGCCATGTTATAAATTGTTGCATTTGAGATCGATGGTACACATTATGAGCATTGTCACTTGTATTCTAGCATATTAAAGTCCATTTGTGCAAACCGTTGTTCAGATGGGTTGTATTGAGATTGACTTTCTTGATTCTAAGTCTAGGGCGTCCCTGGTTGCCATTTTCAAAAATGTTTTGGTTTATACACTCTGGGTGCGTTCCCAGTGTTTGAAATAATTTTGGCTTATACACCCTAGATGCATCTCCGGTGTTTAAAATGGTTTATGGAGATTGTTAGGCACCATGGGTTCGTCGCTAGCACTTTAGTTTGGACGTATCTTTGATTTCGTCGCTCCTTGAGTTATGATATGAGCAAATTGGGTAATTTTCGAGAGAGCCTAATTCGGCGGACCTAATCACACTGCGGTGGTAATTTTGGAAAAGTGCCCAATTATGGTAGACCTAAACCGCATTACTGCGATGTTTTAAAGGGTAATTTTGGAGAGAGCCTAATTCGGCAGACCTAATCCCACTACAATGGTAACTTCGGAGAAGAGCCCAATTATGGCAGTCCTAAATCACTCAACTTGGTACTTTCTATAATGTGAAATATCTCTTGAATTTTCCTGATTATCTCTTAGACTTTGGGTTGACATCGGCAAAGGCATCACGAATCTTAAGGGGGGACAAACCGCTTGTTATATGTCTAATGTGACTGATTGATTGATTATTGAATTTGTTGGCTTAGAGTATGGCGCGGACTCCACGCCATTGCCATTAAGTAAAACAACTAAGGCATGAAGCCAAGGCACGTGTTTACTATTCGCAACGTGGCACGATGATGGCTTTATTGATCAAATACCGGTAAAAGTCTACTTTAGTGATTCCCGACGTGGAATTCCTATTATAATCTGGGTGCATGTTGGGTTGGGTATCTGCATTACATACACGGTATCTCATATACACATGTTTATTGATTTATCTGCTATCCTATCATAAAATTGTCTGTTTCCTTCACTATAAACTGTACTGGTGTTATATGGTATGCGTTGCGGTGAATTTTGCGCCGTGAGATTAGTTAGAAGGTTAGAGCGTTTTGCTTCTGGGCCTTGGCTCATGGCATTCGTGCCATAGGTGAGGAGGAGTTCTCAGAGGAAGTCATCCCAGAGGAAGAAGAGTTTGAAGAACTGGGTGAGTTTCAAGAGCACGTGGATTTCGCTGATGCATTTTGAGGAGTCGAGACCTCTACTTTTGTTCTTATATTCAGTTTTTCCTGTGCTTAGTGTAAATTTTGAAATTTTTTGATAAAACTATAATAGTTATGTAGTTTTGAACGGTTCAAAACTCTTTTATGATGTAATAAGTAACGTATGCAAATATGAATGAATGGCTAGAATACCCCTTTATTTATATTTATGTATGTCCCGACGTGCCCGAAGGACGGGGCGTCACATCTATCATATAGATACACTCGTCAAGACTTCCATTAAGAAAAGCTATCTTGACATCAATTTGTCAGATTTCGTAATATAAATGAGTAGCAATGAATAAGAAAATTTGGATTGACTTAAGTATGGCAACCGACGAAAAGATTTCCTTATAATTGATCCGTTCCTTCTGAGTGAACCCTTTATCAATAAGCCTACCTTTGAAGGTTTCAACCTTCCCATCTACTCCTCTCTTTCTCTTGTGGATCTACTTGTATCCAATGGGTTTTATCTCTTTAGGTGGTGCTACAAGTTCTTAGACCTGATTGGAATGCACAGATTCTATCTTTGAATTCATAGCTATTTGCCAAAGTTCTGCATCTTTATCCTGAAGTGCTTCATTGTAGTTACATGGTTCAGTATCTAGTTCTGTTGGGATCTTGTCAAAAAACTCTTCCAAGAACATATATCGATTAGGTTGATGAACAATCCTCCCACTACGACGACGCACTACCTATGTCTGTGTATTAGTAGTAACACGCTGTGTAGAATCTCAACCTTGTGCATCAGCACCATGTTCTTGATTTGCACCTGTCTCGATAATCCTTCCACTATGATGAGGTAATGAAATATTAGTGACTTGTGATTTTTTTTCTTCTGTTCTACTGATATTTTTTCTCAGTTCTTTCAGAACAATTTTGCTATTGGGTCTGTGATTCATAATATAATCCTCTTCCAAGAATTGGGCATTAGTGCTAACAATGACCTTCTAATTCTTAGGATTATAAAACAGACCACCCTTTGCTCCCTTTAGATACCCCACAAAGAAATAGACTTCTGTTCTTAGTTCCAACTTACCTGCGTTTCCTTTCAGCACATGTATTGGACACCCCAAAATCTAAATGTGTTTCAGACTAGGCTTATGCCCAGTCCACAATTCTATAGGAGTAGAAGGCACTAACATAGAAGGTACTAAGTTCAGAATGTAAGTAGTTGTCTCTATAGCAAGTCCCCAAAACGAATCAGGTAAATCTGAATAACTCATCATGGACCTTATCATCTCTATAAGAGTCCTATTCTTTCTTTCTGCTACACCATTCTGCTACGGAGTGCCAAGTGCAGTCAACTGGGATACAATCCCTTATGATGACAGGTAATTCCTAAACTCTTCAAACAGGTATTCCTCACCACGGTAGGATCGTAGTGATTTTATACTACCCAAGCGCTTCTCCACCTCCGCCTTGAATTTTTTAAATTTCTCAAAGCATTCAGACTTGCGGTGCATTAGGTAAATGTATCTATACCTTGAGTAGTCATCAATGAAACTGACAAAGTACTCAAAGCCACTTCTAGCCCGGATTGTTATAGGACCATAAACATCAGAATGAACCAGCTCAAATGCTTCTTTAGCTCTGTAGCCTTTGGCCAAAAAGGGTCTCTTGGTCATCTTACCCTCTAAGTAAGATTCACAGACTGAAAGTGCCTCCACATCCAATGAACTCAAAAGTTCATTTGCGACCAGTTTGTTTGTCCTTTTTAGATTAATATAACCCAAGTGTAAAGGCCAAAAAAACGTTTGGTTCATTAAAGAAGGAAACGTTCTCTTATATGATAAATTAGATGTATTATTCAATTCAGTTAGCTGCAGTGTAGGAGATATTGGAGTAACAACATAAAGATCATCCACCAATGTACCATAACAGATAACCTGTTTATTATCCTTAATAAATATAGAGTTATTAAAATAAACTAAATATCCGTCTTTAACCAAACTCGAAATGGAAACTAAGTTCCTTTTAATGAAAGGTATATAAAGACAATCTCTCAATATTAAAACTGTTTCTCCACTAAAACTGAGAGTGATATCTCCCACTACAACCGCTGTTACCTTTGTTTTATTGCCCATACACAGGTATATCTCCCCATCACTAAGTTGTCGAATTTCTAGAACCACTACAATAAATTGCATATATGGTCAGGGGCTCCTGTATCTACATACACGGTTCAGATAGATAACACCGCTAAACATGTTTCAACAACTAGTGAACAAAAATTACCCTATTTATTCTGCCTTCTTTGAAATGCTGGACATAACTTTTTCTAGTGCATTGTCTAATTGTAGTCAAAGCATCTGCCTTTCGGCTTTTTCACACCAATCCGTGGCCCACTAACTACAGTGAATTGTGTGTCCCTATTTCTAAATCCTTTTTCTTCTTCAAGCCTTTCGGCCCAGATAAAGAACTTTTTTCTAAAAAAAACACACTTTCTAGTATTGAAGGAATACCATTGGTAGTTAACGGTATATCCAAGTTACTTTTTCAGTCAACAAAATTTGGTCCTGTTAGATTATTTTTTTTACTATTAAAGTGAGTAGGTTGAAAGCTATTTTAATATTGAAAATCACATAATTTAGAAAACATCGTTAATTATGACGAGAAATACTTTGAATTTATTTTAATTCGGTTCCCTCTACTATTTTAAAAGAAATTCGCCAACAGTCTATACCCTGTAAATAGCATGCCTCGATAGGAGGACGTCTATTATTCATCGTATGACTAGACATGCCAATTCCTATTAATTTTACTATCAAGACAACTGACCCTGCCAGGTAAAATTACATAGCTGACATAGTTTCGGTCCAATATATAATAGAAGTGACTCAGATTAAGAGGATACTATTATATACAGTTAAATGTAAACCATCACCTAATTTCAAATCAATCGTTTCGCAATGAACCCTTCAGATGGAGAAGTGATCCACACTAATAATTATCTAGAATTATTCCTAAAAGAGGATTGTATTGGCGATACTGCAATTAATCTGTCCGATGGGGAGGAAGACCTTACTGTCAATACGTAGGGTTTAATTGCATCGCTTACAAACTGGTGATGGAGACCGCAGGATTTATCTGTGAATAAATTCTCTCTCCTACTTAGATTTGACATTTTTTAGAGTTAAAAAAATTCGTTTAATTAAAATAAATTTATTAATTTCGAAAACTACATGATCTGAAAGAAACAAATATCTTTTCGTATACACGATTCTAAAGATTCTGGTTTGCCAAATCATTTTTTCATGTTTAAATGCGTAACAAGTAAAATTTAATAAATACACAGTTTTTTGTTTAACTTTTCAGATAAGGTATTGATTAAAGACATTTATTTATTTTATTTTTTGTTCCACATTTTTTGAAAAATAATAATTTATTTGGATTAAATATTTTTCTATTTAATTAATTCAAAATATGGAATTAATTCTCATGTTTATTCAAGATATTCAATTTTATAAAAAAATATTCTTAAACATGATATTTTGTAAACAATAAAATATCTAAAAAATTTTCACTTAATTATAATTAATTAATTAAAATTTTTTAATTTTATTTTTCTTTACAAAATATTTTAATTAAAATTAAAATTTTTTGAATTAATTAAATTAATAGGATAAATAAAACAGATATGCAACATATACGCAGTTTATATATATATATAAACACGATATGCATATATCACAGTTTCATGATCAAAGTAAAACGCAGAGGAGTTTTAATCTCCTATTGAAGATAAGCTGTAATAATCCATGCTCGTCTCTGATTTCTTTGTCCTGATTGCATCAGGCTTTCTTAATACTATGAGATATACTCATATATCATTTCATGATTTCCAAACACATTCAAAATCGATAAAAGACAGCCCCAAGCTAGCCAACCACCGCTGGCCACCAAGCACTACTGTTGGTGCCACCAAGCTGCCACCTTCAGCCGACTTTTGCCATCACATCCGAGCTCTACTTTTGATGCTTTTTATACCAAAAAATAGCTCTAAAAAATAGTATCTTTCTGTAAAAAAATCTACTTAAAAATTACCCGAAAAACAGGCTTCGATGGTTGTCGAAACATAAAAAATGCTGCTACCCCACAACAGCACTGCGCCGACAACTTCCTGAGGTCGTTCTGGCCTCATCTAAACTCCGTTTTCGTCCCATTTCTTTGTCAAATGCAGCTAATGAAATATAAAATATTTTTGTAAAATGCAGCTAATGAAAACAGCCCGAAAACAACCAAAAAACTGTCTGAAAACTACTGTCGCCACCCATCAGTGCTTGTTTTTTCTGGAAAGATTGCTCAAATATCTACCCACATGATGCTTTGAAGAACGCCTTGAAAATAATCCGTAAAAGTCCCAAAAATAGCCCCCGAACAGCGACTGTTGCGCCACTGTCGTCGCCAAAAAATTGCTGCTATTTTGTGCCTTCTTTTGTGCACTTTTTGGCCTAGTTTTTTAATGATTTTTAGACAATATTTTAAGGTATATTTACTGCTATTTTATGTCTAAAAAATGTTCAAAAATAGTCCAAAAAATGATCCAAGAAATCATCGCTGCTGGCAAAGTCGTCGGTGGTGTTCTATTTTTGGTGATTTTTTTCACTATTTTTGACTTATTTTTGCTACTATTTTTAATGCGAAAATACTGCCGAAAACTTACCGCGATCCGTGGCCCATAAAAACCCAAAACCACCGTCGGTGCTGCCGCCTGTTCTTCATATTCTTAGATATTCAACCTGTTCTTAAATAATCTAAACAGATATTTAAAAACAAATAACTAGCTATTACATCGATCCTATATCCTGAAGGCTCACATTCGATTTATCACGGTCAACTCTCGTTATTTAAAAAAAATAATCATCATCCAAGTATTCAATCAAATATAAAAAAATGACGATCATAAAACTGGGATTAGAATGCATACAAAATAAAGTTAGCACAGTTCTAAAATTACTCGGCCCTGATAACAGTAAACAAAAAACAAAACAGTTCCGATACCAATTGTTGGAGGCAAAATTGCCAAGATCATTATTTTTGCAAATGATTTTTGGTAAAAAAATTAACTTGACGGGCAAACTTCGAAACGTGCTCCAGATAAAATTTTTGACGTCGAACGATCAAAATTAAAACCCGTGCAGCCAAAACTCAACAGTCGGCATCATCATCCTTGTCAGTGTTGAAGATGGAGAGAGTGACGACAAAGTGGTAGGTGTCAGAGGTGAAGGAAATGCTATCGATGGTGGAGGAGAAGAAGTTGATGGCGGCATCGCGCTCGTCCACATTGACCCGCTGGAGATTTTGGTAGAAAAGCCGCACCTAGTGGGGGTACGGTGGGTCGAAGGGGCCAAAGAGGCCGTTGAGATGCCAAGACTCCATGAGTTGTATGCCTTGGGAGGCATACTCAATGAAGCGTAGGAAGCGCTTTCCCACCGAGAAAGTGGTGAAGGTATGGAGCTCTTGGGCAACCCAGGCGTCAGAGGGGCTGGAGGAGGACGAATACGACGTACCCTGGCCTCGTTTGGATGGTCGACAGGAAGAGGAGGCCATTGGTGATTTGGGAGGAAAAGTGAGAGGTTTTGAGAGGTAGTGAGAGAGAGAAGTAAGTGAGGAAACGAGGGAGGGTGGCTAAAAAGAATTCAGTCCGGATGGGGGTGGTTTCGTTCGGACGAAAGGACAGAATCTCCATTTCATTCAAACGAAAGTACATTCATCTGGATGTACTACCCACAAAAAGAATTTTTTCCAAATAAGGTTGATTTCGTCTAGATGGAGGATGATTTATTTAGGTTTATTTTTATCTTGCCTTACTTCTAACAACTCGGTACATACCCTAGTTGTAACAACTCGATTGATAAAGACCCATGTAACGACCCTGCTCGGACCCTAGTATTAGTGACGGATAGTCCACAAGGCTATAGAACACAGACGAGAGTCAAAACCCTAACTCGAATTGAAAACCCTAAGTTCGGCCCGAAAACCCGAAAATCCTAAAAAGGTCCAAAACTCAGGCAACAAAACCTAAGCACCCAGAGAGTCTCCTAACATTATAAATGAAGTAAATATCATGAAATAATGAATTAAAAATAAAAAAATCCTCATAAATATGATAAAATAACTATTTTGCCCATAGTACAGCAAAAAGTCTTAAAAATTAAAATTTTGACACATGGATACCCTAAATCAAAATTTAAGTACAATTAAGTAGAAAAGGATAAAATAAAATAAAAAATAACAAAAATGCCCCTTAGTGGCCGACCACCTTGGGAAGAGTGCCAAAAAGTGACTTTTTGCTTTCTTTTTAGCTTAAAATGATGATTAATGTATTAAATTAAGTATTATGATAATCCAATACTTGATGAAAAAGTAATATACATAATAATATAGTGTTATAGGTCAACAAAAGTAAATAAATCGTTATTGAAGTTCATACACAACAAAATAAGTTAAAAATTCACATATTGTCAAAATAGCTTAATTTGACTTAAAAGACTATATCTATTTAATAAATTGTTATGGAAACTATGATAATACATGAAAATATTAGATTTATCATAAACATACAAAAATAATAGGTCTCAATAAGAAAATACACCAAAAAGATACATCAAATTAACTTTTAATACATTTTCTTGCACAAAGGTGCACGAAAACCAAGAAAAATCTCTTGATTGATGGAGGATAAGATTTTTGTCCTCCCAAACTGACCCTAGCTGTATTTTAGCTTCCCCAAATCTGATTTTCGCCCCTAACAACTTGAACTACATTAATGAGCTCATGTAATGTGTGAGGAAGAAAGGAAACAAAAAAGTACCTTTAATTAATTACCTTGTTCCCTAGCACTTTCTATATAACCTAAGCTCTAACACCTTCTTCCCCTTGAATATTTTGGTGGAGAGAGAGGGAGAAAGACCCAATTTTAATGGTTCTTGAGGGTCCATGGGAGGTTGAGAGAAGAAAGAAGAAGAAGAAGAAGAAGAAGAAGAAGAAGAAGGAGGGATTCAAGAAAGGGGTCTTTGGAGACCATAGTTTTAAAGCGAAGTCCAAATCCATCCTCTATCATCCTTTGATCTCTCAAACATGTAAGTAAAACCTCTAAACCTTGTATATAAAATCTCTCAAAATATCCCTCAACCCATCCCTTTAAACACTCTAAAAATCAAGAACCAAAATCAAACCGAAAAGTCGTCGGAGTTGGAAATTTGGGACTGTTTTGTTTATGAATGATATAAGATGTTGTTGTATGTTGTTATCTTTGAGTTTGATGACCTCTAAGTGTGATGGAGCCTTGATAGTAAAGTCTAAAACACAAGCATGCAAAGAAATGGAACAAAAACTTGACATGACATAAGTAGAGAACTTGAACCCTAAGAGGCTTAATTTTTTGAGAACATTGATGTTTTTATCCTATGATTTGAAACGCCATAACTCAATGTGAAAAATTGATCTAAGAATGATTTTTATGTCCAGAGTTATATTTTTGTGTTATCTTTCATCCAAAGTTGGTTTCAACTCATTTTCATAACTAGAACTCAAGATATTGTAATTTTATCAAAGTGTGTCATTTTTTGACCAGTCAACACTACTGACTTGAGGTTTGACAAGTCAAAACCGCATTTAAAGTCTCTGTTGAATTTCAACTCCCGAGGAACATTCTGTCACATATGTTTATATAACTCAAAACACCTATTTTTAGTGACCTATTCCAAACGTGGTCTACATGAGCATTGCAGCTAATATATTGAAGTATCTTCTGTCCAAAAATCATACCTTAAAATGTCACGTCCCAAACATCCGGGTCACGCGAAAGCCCACTAAAACACCCATTTAAGGAAAATAGGTTTCACAGTTGATAATTAAAATGTACAACATTTGGATAAAATCCCCACAGTTCAACTCTCATAAACTGGAAACATGTATTCTCATACACGAATAAGTATAACGCCTAAAGGCGTACAAAACTAGCTTTCTGAAACAGGCATCACATGTGTAAGTACATGTCTCAAAAAGAGAAAACTATAGCAAGTCTTCCATCACCTCTGCAACTAGGTCATCTCATCATGCTCATCTGAAAAGGTTTTACAGCAAAATACCACACCGAGAGCAGAAGCCCAATAGAAAACAGACAGTAAAACTGTAAAGCATGCTATGCAATTATACACACACGGGCTCAACAACGGGAGCCAAAAGGTTTTCCTCTCAAAAACCATCAATTTTCCACCAGACTAACACGAGTCTCAAAAAGGTTTTATCTCATAAAACCCCACATTTTTTTTCCATCCTTGAAACTATGCATATCATCCTAACAGATATCATGCCACAGTTAAGGGAAAGCTGTAAACAAACAGTATACTCCACTCTAGCCACACAGCCAAGGAGAAAAGATGTAAATATAATCCTATGTACCGACTCTATCTCAAAGACAAAGATAACAACTATAGACTCCTGTCCATTATCCTAGTCCTGAACCACTTAAGGCCTGCTAGATAATGATAAGTTCTATACGGAGTTACAACAACAACGGCATTCACGGAGGCGACCGACTTCTTTACGGATTTCCATGACCGATGGGAAAGCGCCAAAATCACACGCTTTGCTTCTTTACGGATTGCCCCGACCGATGGACGAAGTACAACCAAACCACGTTTACAGGGATTAACCCGAGAGACCGTAGCGAACCCATTCTGCGCACATTTTTGGACTTTCACCAAGGAGCAATAGAAGCCCAACTCAAACCACAACTGTCACGGTACATCTATGGAAACATCTAAAAACCCACCGTAGCTCAACTACGAAAACCCAAAAAAATAGTTTATACATCACATGTATAAAAGAGATCCAATCCATCAAAATGGAGATCTAAAACCATTTCTAACAAAACGTTTGAAAGATGAGACTCAACCCCGCGGGTTAGCTCTAAACCTCCAAAAAGATGTTTTTCATCCGATTTCACAAATGACTGTTTTTAAATCTCCTTTTTGAAAACTACGGATACCACGTACTCGAAACATACATATAATCGAGAAAAAGTCGTAAAAAGCCACTTTTACCCAAAAATCACGGTTTAAGACATGTAAACAACATTTGATGCATTTCCACCCGGTGAAAGCAAGTATAACTGCATATAACACCCTCATAATAGTAGTAGGTCTAGAATCTTACCTCGGAAAGTCAAGAACTCGACGCCTCAAAATTGAACGGCATCAGAATGAGAATTCGACCGGATGGATGCGAAGCCCTCGGCCCCGATAGCAAGGATCCATAAAGGAATCAACAAGAAACTAAGCCCCGGGCCCCCAAAGCTAGAGAAAAGGCAGAGAAAAGGGTTTCTTAGTCTTGAAGAAATGCTTTTCCTCAAAAGCTCTGCCACTGCCGCTTTTATAGAAAACAGAAAAAAACTCAGTTCAGTCGATCGAACCACTGAGTTTAGTTGACCGAACTCAGAAAAAGGGGTTCAGTCAACCGAACCCATCCCTCCATTCGATCGAACTCCACAGCAGAAGCCTACTGGAATGTGTTGCTGTGTTTCAAGCCAAAAACCAACCCAACCCACCTAACCAAGGTCCAGGAAAGCATAAAACACATTTACACATGCTTTTCTACAACTTTAAAGCATAAACCATGCACCGATGCCATCATATACTGGAATAAAAGCGTCACGTATATAAACAACATAAAATTACAAGGTTCAGGGTCTCACAACTCTCCCCCCTTAAGGAATTTTGCCCCCAAAATTCGCAACAAGGTCGCGAGGTGAAAAGGTCTGGGTATCTATCACGCATCTTAGACTCCATCTCCCATGTAGATTCCTCAACATCGTGATGAAGCCACAGAACCTTGATATACGCAATTGTCCTACCCCATAACACCTGCTCCTTTGTATCAAGAATCCTCATTGGACGCTCCTCATAGGTGGCATTCTCATCAATCCGTAGCTCATCCCAATCTAACACATGTGAAGGATCAGGCTCGTACCTCCAAAGAATAGAAACGTGGAACACATTATACACTGATGCTAACTGAGGTGGCAAGGCCAAACGATAAGCAACCTCACCAATCCTGTCTAGGATCTCAAATGGTCCAATGAAACGCGGCGATAGCTTCCCGTTACGACCAAATCTCATCAAACCTCTACGTGGCGAGACCTTTAGAAACACATGATCCCCCACTACAAACTCCAAAGGTCGCCTCCTCTGATATGCATAACTCTTCTGGTGACTCTACGCTGTCAGTAGGCGCTGGCGAATCATAGCAACCTTCTCTGTTGTCTCCCGTACCATGTCGGGTCCCAAGACTGCGGTCTCTCCCACAACTGTCCAACACACTGGCGATCAACACGGTCTCCCATACAAAGCCTCAAACGGTGCCATCCCAATGCTGGACTGATAGCTATTGTTGTATGCAAACTCTGCTAAAGGTAGATGATTCTCCCACGAACCTCTAAAGTCAAGGACACAAGCCCTCAGCATATCATCCAGAATCTGTATAGTCCTCTCTGACTAGCCATCCGTCTAGGGGTGAAAAGCAGTACTGAACATCAAGTTGGTCCCCAAGGCCTCCTGTAGACTCTGCCAAAAGCGTGAAGTGAAGTGCGGGTCTCGGTCTGAAACAATAGATACTGGCACTCCGTGCAATCTAACTACCTCCCTGACGTACAAGCTACTCAGTCGTTCCACCGAATCCCTCACTCGGATGGGGAGAAAGTGTGCAGACCTCATCAACCTATCAACCACAACCCACACGGCGTCGTGTCCCCTAGGTGACCGAGGAAATCCTAACACAAAGTCCATCATAACATGCTCCCACTTCCACTCTGATATAGGTAACGACTGTAGCAATCCTGCCGGTCTCTGATGTTTTGCCTTTACCTGCAGACAGGTGAGGCATCGGGAAACAAACTAGATCACATCTCGCTTCATCTATGTCCAATAGAACTGACGACGTAAGTCATGGTACATCTTCGTGCCTCTAGGATGCACGGCAAGACGAGAATGATGACACTCACATAATAGACCAGCTCGGCATGACTCTGGAACAAATAACCTACCTGCCAACCTCAGACTCTGATCAGAACCCATAATCCATCCTACTGTATCCTCGCTACTAGTAACGCGGTCTCGTATCATCTGAGCCTCCTGATTCGTCTGCTGAACCTCTAGCACACGTGCTATCAATGCTGGTCGAGTAACTACAGAAAACAAGGTGGCACCCGTCTTAATCAACCTGAGGCACAAATCAAACTCCCCAACATCTGCAATCGTGTCCCACTCACGTTTAGCCACAGAAGCTAACAACTGAGCGCGTCTGCCACCACATTGGCCTTCCCTGGATGATACTGCAAATCAAAGTCGTAATCCTCTAACAACTCCATCCATCGCCGCTGGCGCAAGTTCAGGTCCTTCTGTGAAAACTAATATTTTAAGCTATTGTGATCAGAGAAAACCTCGAAGTGCTCACCATAAAGATAGTGGCGCCATGTCTTCGAAGCGAAGACCATGACTGCCAACTCCAAGTCATGTGTAGGATAGTTTCGCTCGTGCATCTTCAACTGCCGAGAACCGAAGGCTACAACCTTACCCTCCTACATCAAAACACATCTAAGACCGTTATGTGATGCATCACAGTACACCGTATACCCCAAGCCTTTCTCTGGATTGATCAACACTGGCGGACTAGTTAACCTCGTCTTCAGCTCCTAGAAAGTTGACTCACAGGACTCACTCCAAGAAAACACAACTCCCTTGCGCGTCAGACGCGTCATCAGTGCAGCGAGTCTAGCAAAGTCCTTCACAAATCGCCAGTAATACCCTGCTAAGCCCAAAAAGCTACGGATCTCAAAGACATTCTTCGGTCGCTCCCAACCTGTCACAGCATCTGTCTTTGATGAATCCACAGCTACCCCATCAGTAGACACCACGTGTCCAAAAAATTCACCTCAGTCATTGAAAACTCACACTTCTCGTACTTCGCGTACAAGCGATGCTCTCTCAAAGTCTATAGGATGATCCGCAAGTGATCCTCGTATGCCTCCCTCGTGGGTGAATATATAAGTATGTCATCCACAAACACCACCACGAAACTGTCCAAGTAAGGATGGAAAATTCGATTCATCAAACTCATAAACGTAGCCGGTGCGTTCGTCAAACCGAACGACATAACCAAAAACTCGTAGTGACCATAGCGAGTCCGGAAGGCGGTCTTCACTATGTCCTCGTCCCTAATCCTCAACTGGTGATATCCCAACCTCAAGTCAATCTTCGAGAAGCAGCTCGAATCCCTCAGCTGATCAAACAAATCATCTATCCTCGGCATCGGATACTTGTTCTTCATTGTCACCTGGTTCAGCTTCCTATAACCGATACACAGATGCAAAGATCCATCCTTCTTTTTTGTGAAAAGAGCAGGAGCTCCCCACGGCGAAGTACTCAGATGTATAAACCCTCTGTCTAGCAACTTTTGTAACTGCACCTTGAGTTCACACAACTCAGTGGGTGCAAAGCGATAGGACGGTATAGATATAGGAGCAACTCCGGGAACTAGATCTATAGAGAACTCTGCCTTCCAGCTCGGTGGCAACTCAAACAAATCAACAGGAAAGACATCAGGATAGTCGCACACTACCGGAGGTAACTCTCCTTAAACCCCAACTACCTCATACAATATAAGGGATGCAAAAAGAGAACCCAGGTTGCCCTGGTTCCGCACAACACCTGGCATAGACCTCAAACCCTCGTCCTTGTCTCCCACAAAACAAAGGAAATTTCCTGTTAGGGTACAAATCATCACCCTCCGTCGATCGCAATCGATGAAGGCACGATAGGTGGTAAGCCAGTCCATTCCTAGGATAACATCAAACGCGGTCATGTCTAGGATAACAAGGTCGAACTCTAAACAACGACCGGTGACCTCCAACACATAGGATCTACAGACAAGACTCAACGTCACATTCCCACTCACTCGGGTCTCCACACACATAGTACTACCCAACCAAATCCATTTGCAACCCCAATGCAGATGCAAAAGCAGAAGATATAAACGAGTGTGATGCTCCAGTGTCGATAAGAACATTGGCCCATGATCTGAAGACTAGAAGAGTACCTCTGATCACGGAGGTGGTAGCAGCAGCATCGGGTACGATCGGTGCTCTGGAAGAATTGGGCTCCGTAAGAACGTAAGCTCTGGCCGGTCCGATGCAGCTCTGAACTGCCGACTGTCTACCTGACTATACTGAAGCTCCTCCCTCTGCAAATCGGGACGTTTGAGCTCTAGGCTGTGAATACATCTGTCTCCCCTGGTTTGATGGAATAGCTGATGCGCCTGCTGCACTCTGAATGCTCCCTTCTCAAGGACAGTTCCTCCGGATATGCCAAGACTGCCCACACTCAAAACAGACCAGTGGCCCTCTCCCGGGTGCCTGCGACTGTGACTGAGCCTAAACAGGCACTGCACTCCGGCACTCTACCGCACGGGATGTGTGGATGCAGAAGACTGTGGTTGATAAGAGCCCACTGGATAAGAACTCGGACCAGATGTCCGTTGACGCTTGTCCCTGCGTCCCCGGGACTGTGCACGTCGTCCATCCTGCTGTCCCCGACTGTCTCTATCTCGGCGCGTCTCATTCAGAGTACCCTCTACTTTCATGGCTGTCTCTACCAGCACTGTAAAGACCTGCATCCTGAATGATGCCACCCTATCTCGAATAACGGGCCTCAAACCCCTCTCGAACCATTTCGCACGAAACTCAACAGTTAGCACAATCTCCTATGCAAACCTAGACAGCCTAGTAAACTCAGCCTTATACCCAAGCACCGTCATCATTCCCTGTGTCAAAAACAGAAAGTCCTCTCTCTAGCGATCCCTCAGAGTCGCTGGAAATTATTTCTCCAGAAATACCTTCGTGAATGCATCCCAGGTGCCTGCCACAGTGGTCTTGGCGAACTTCCACCACATGTGAGCACTCCCTCTCAGCTAGAAGGCAGCACATATAACCTCATATCATCTTCCTTAATCTGAAGAGAATCAAGAATCCTGGTAACCAGCTCCAGCCACTTAGTGGCAACCGTGGGATTGGGATCCCCAGAAAAGGTAGGAGGGTCCAGACGGCGAAACTCACACATCGCAACCGTCGCCCTCAGCTCAGGTATGGTCTCCCTCCTAGAGGCCTCAGCCAGTTGCCGGATGGAGCTGACCATCTCACGCAACAGGTCTCCCTCAGCAACAGGTCCTTGCGGTGCATTAGCATCCCCAACATCTGGGACTGGAACGTCCCTTCGGCCAGAACCACGGCCACAACCTCGACATCATCCTCCCCGTGTGGGCATAACTCTATACGAAAGCAACATAACAGGATAAGAATCCATACAACATGTTATTGCTAACGTAAAAGATAGATAAGTATGCTAACACATAGCCACGTCCGCAAGAAGGACTCGTCCATCTGGATAACCTACTAAGACTCCTTGTTAGAAATCACGTCTGCAAAATGCGTCTCTAACATGGCTTCCAAATATGTTAATCCAAACACCCGAAGGCTAGATTAATCAATCATAAGGCCCAGCCTCCATACTCATGTATACACCACAAGCTATCATGCTATGTTAGGAAAGCGCTGTAACACATGCAATCAAGCACACATACATCACCACAAGGTGATGTACCCTCTTTCCCATGGCTCATAGGTATTCAAACCCAGAGCTCTGTTACCAAGTTGTCACGCCCCAAACATCCGGGTCACGCGAAAGCCCACCAAAACACCCATTTAAGGAAAATAGGTTTCACAGTTGATAATCAAAATGTACAATATTTGGATAAAATCCCCTCAGTTCAACTCTCATAAAGTGGAAACATGCATTCTCATACATGAATAAGTATATCGCCTCAAGGCGTACAAAACCAGCCTTCTGAAACAGGCGTCACATGTGTAAGTACATGTCTCAAAAAGGAAAAACTATAGCAAGTCTTCCATCACCCCTACAACTAGGTCATCTCATCATGCTCATCTTAAAAGGTTTTACAGCAAAATCCCACACCGTGAGCCGAAGCCCAATAGAAAACAGACAGTAAAACTGTAAAGCGGGCTATGCAATTATACACACACGGGCTCAACCACGGGAGCCAAAATGTTTTCCTCTAAAAGACCATCAATTTTCCATCAGACTAACACGAGTCTAAAAAAGGTTTTATCTCATAAAACCCCACATTTTTTTTTCATCCTTCAAACTATGCATATCATCCTAACAGATATCATGCCACAGTTAAGGGAAAGCTATAAATAAACAGTATACTCCACTCAAGCCACACAACCGAGGAGAAAAGATGTAACTACTATAGACTCCGGTCCATTATCCTAGTCCTGAACCACTTAAGACCTACTAGATAATGACAAGTTCTATACGGAGTTACAATAACAACGCCATTTACGGAGGCAACCAACTTCTTTACGAATTTCCATGACCGATGGGAAAGCGCCCAAATCACACGCTTTTCTTCTTTACAGATTGCCCCAACCGATGGACGAAGCGCAACCAAACCACTTTTACGGGGATTAACCCAAGGGACTATAGCGAACCCACTCTGTGCACGTTTTTGGACTTCCACCAAGGAGTAATAGAGCCTAACTCAAACCACAACTGTCATTGTACATCTATGGAAACATCTAAAAATCCACCGTAGCTCAACTACGAAAACCCAAAAAAATAGTTTATACATCACATATATAAAAGAGATCCAATCTATCAAAATGGAGATCTAAAACCATTTTTAACAAAACGTTTGAAAGATGAGACTCAACCCCACGGGTTAGCTCCAAACCTCCAAAAAGACGTTTTTCACCCGATTTCAAAAATCACCATTTTCAAATCTCCTTTTTGAAAACTATGGATACCACGTACCCGAAACATACATACAACCGACAAAAAGGCGTAAAAACCCACTTTTACCCAAAAATCACGATTTAAGACATGTAAACAACATTTCATGCATTTTCACCCGGTGAAAGCAAGTATAACTGCATATAACACCCTCATAATAGTAGTAGGTCTAGAATCCTACCTCGGAGAGTCAAGAACTCGACGTCTCAGAATTGAACGGCGTCAGAACGAGAATCCGATCGGATGGATGCGATGCCCTCGACCCTGATAGCAAGGATCCATAAAGGAATCAACAAGAAACTAAACTCCGGCCCCTCAAAGCTAGAGAGAAGGCAGAGAAAAGGGTTTCTTAGCCTTGAAGAAATGTTTTTCCTCAAAAGCTCCGCCACTGCCGCTTTTATAGAAAATGAAAAAAACACAGTTCAGTCGATCGAACTACTGAGTTTAGTTGACCGAACTCAGAAAAAGAGGGTTCAGTGGACCGAACTCCACAGCAGAAGCCTACTGGAATGTGTTGCTGTGTTTCAAGCCAAAAACCAACCCAACCCACCTAACCAAGGTTCGGGAAAGCATAAAACACATTTACACAAGATTTTCTACAACTTTAAAGCATAAACCATGCACCGATGCCATCATATATTGGAATAAAAGCATCACGTATATAAACAACATAAAATTACAAGGTTCAGGGTCTCACATCAAACCTCGGGATGATACCCCATAATCGTTTCAAACCATCTGTCGGCTCTGTTGAGTTTTCACAACTAATAGAACCTACTTTTTAAAATGGCCAAAAAGTCTAACTTGTTCCAAACAACTACCCTTAGCTCTAAACATGAAACTTGTAGGGTACTTGTTTAACTAGAACATACTAAAATATAGGCTTATTTGGATTTGATATGATACCCCAAAGTCGAGACCAACAGAAGTTTATTTTTGGTAAAATCTTGAGAAAAGTGTTGAACCGTTTTTGCTTAGGATGTTTTGTTCACCCTTTTGTCTTAGATTTTGGCCTTGGTGTTAAACATGAGAGTTGTAGGAAATATTTTTATTTAAATGGTGTATTGAAATAATAACTTGATTCCAAGTCTAGATACCCCAAAACCTTGTCGGCTCTTTAATTTAATACTTGACTTTTGGCCTTAAAATTTGTTAAGTGTATATTTAAGTACCCTTCACTAGGAGACCTGAGTTTTTGTATGATGTTTAATTTGAATTAGTTGATTAATGTTTCTAAGTGAATGTATGATGATTTAGAACTCATGCTATCATATTTGAATCATATCTTGAGAATTATAGCTTGTGCTTCACATACTTGTACCTTATGCTTTGTGCGTTGTATCATGAATCTTTCCATGTTGATGCCATGCTATAAATTATTGCACTTGAGATCCATATTTAACATCATTGGCGTTGTCACTTGCATCTTGGCATATTGTAGTCTATCTGTGTAAATCGTTGTAGGGGTGTTAACTTTGGGCCATGTATGCCTTGAGCCGTGTTACGTCCTGAGCAGTATCACGTCTTGAGCCGAACTGCCACTATATGCCGCTGTGATCGAGAATGTTGATGTACGGAAACTAAACATACGGGAACATAATGGTGCCATTCGAATTATTGTATTTGATATGTTAACTTTGAGCTATGTATGTCTTGAGCCGTGTTACGTCTTGAGCTATATCACATCTTGAGCCGAACTGCCACTATATGCCCTAGTGATCAGGAATGTTGATGTACAGTAACCTAACGTACGGGAGCATAATGGTGCCACTCAGAATTCGATTGGTTGATTTATCATCGGGATGGGTTATGTTGACTTGTATTTCTTGGTTCTAAATCTAGGGCATCCCTAGTTGCCATTTTTTGAAAATATTTTGGGATGTATTCCCTTGTACACCCTGGGTACGCCCTTGGTGTTACAAATTTGGTTGGTGTTTGAAATGGTTTATGAAAATTGTTGGGCATCATGGGTTCATCACTAGCATTCTGGTTTTGATGATTTAGACTTTGGGTTGACGCCAAACGAGCATCCTGGTTCTTAAGGTGGGGATTGTTAGCCCGGGTAAGGGTGGCTAATAAATTGGTTGGCCCACCCCCACACCGTTGCCATTAAGTAAGAAAACTATAGCATGAAGCCCGATGAAGTGGTTACTATTCGCAACGAGGCGAGAATAGGTTTGGTGAATAGGTCCCATCAGGTCTACTCTGGTGATTCCCGGCGTGGAATCCCTATTATAATCTGGGTGCATGTTGGGTTGGGCATTTATATTTCATACACACATGTTTATTGACTTATCTGTTATCCTGTCATAAATTTTTATGTCTCCTTGACTATAAATCATACTAGGTGTTATATGGTATGTGTTATGGTGAATTTTGTGCTGTAAGATTAGTTAGATGGTTGGAGTGTTTTACTTCTGGGCCTTGGCTCATGGAATTCGTGCCATAGGTGAGGAGGAGTTCTTGGAGGAAGCTATCCCAGAGGGAGAAGAAGAGTTTGAAGAACAAGGTGAGTTTCAAGAGCATGTGGATCCCGTTAATGCATTCTGAGGAGTCGAGACCTCTTCTTTTGTTCTTATATTCAGTTCTCCCGTGCTTAGTGTAATTGTTGAAATTTCTTGGTGAAACTGTAATAGTTACATACTTTTGAATGGTTCAAAACTCTTTTATGATGTAATAACTAACGTATGTAAATATGAATAAATGGCTAAAATATCCCTTTATTTTGCGTTCCCTCCTAGTAGGGCTAAGTTTAACGTCTTCAGCTAGATGTAGTGCTCGATCAATGGTTCGGGAGGATAGGATCGAGAAGGTCGATAGTCTTAAGAGTGAGGTCGACAGAGATGCCTTTGATATACAGTTTAGAGCGCTAGCCATTAACCATAAGATGCTTACGCAATCGAGGGTTGAGCAATTGGAAAGCACCATGAGGGTAGACGTGTGTCAACACAAATGGGCCATCCCACTAAGATTGGAGCTTGCTGGGAAATAACCGTAGCTTGGAGTTGAACAACCATACTTATTGGAATGACGCCTTGTACCAATGTTTTCTTTGGTGAAGAGGAATGAACGAATATCTATTGTTTTTAGAAAAATATTCTTCTTATTTAAAAGAAAGAAAATCCAAGATATTTGAGCACCCTTTTTTTAAAATGGAGTCGCTAATTGATTTTTGGAAAAAACAAAGAAAAACAAAAGAAGGCGACAGGTTTTTTTTAAGAACTGATAGAATTATATTATGGATCACAGGCGCAAAAGAAAAATTATTCTGGAAGAACTGAGAGAAAATAAAAGTAGAACAGAAGAGGAACCACAAGTCACCGATAGTCCATTACCTCGTCGTAGTGGGAGGATTATCGGGACATGTGCAAATTAAGAACAGGGTGGGCGGTATTGAAATCCATATTATACATCATTGATATTGTCGCTTGTATCCTGGCATATTGGAGTCCATCTGTGTACATCATTGTTGGGATGGGCGGTATTGAATTGTTCTTCTTGGTTCTAAATCTAGGGCGTCTCTGGTTGCCATTTTTTGTAAATATTTTGGGATATATTCTCCTTGTACACCCTGCGTTAGTCCCAGGTGTTACAAAATTAGTTTATACACCCTGGGTACGTCCCCGGTGTTTGAAATGATTTATCATGAATACTGTTAGGCATCATGGGTTCGTCACTAGCATTTTGGTTTTGATATCTCCTTGATTATGCGTTCCTTGAGTTATGATACGGGTAAATTGGGTAATTTCGGAGAAGAGCCTAATTCGGCAGACCTAATCCACTGCGGTGGTAAATTCGGAGATGAGCCCAATGAATGGTGGACCTACACCCCATTGCCGCGATGTTTTCAAGGGTAATTCGGAGAAGAGCCTAATTCGGCGTACTTAATCCCACTGCGGTGGTAACTTTGGAGAAGAGCCCAATTAAGGGTGGTCCTAAATCCCTTATCTTGGTACTTTGTATAATGTGAAATGTCTCTTGAATTCTCGTCGACTTTGGGTTTATACCGACGTATCACGTATCTTAAGGTGGGATTATTACTTTGAAATTTTTGGTAGCCCAGATAAGGATGGATGACATTTGATGCGAAAAAATAGCTTGTTTTATTGCGCCGAAAACAGCCTTCGATGAAAAAAAATTTTTGCACTATTTTGCAAAAAACTCAACCAACCAAACACCCCGGTATTGTACAAATTGCCGAAATAGTAGGCACGATTTGGAATGGGATTGCGCTGCTTTGCTAAAAAATAGCAGCCAACTAAACACGCTGCTTGGTTTATTGGGAAACCACTGATGCACTTCAGTTTGGAAAATTAGCGGCTTAGGAGACTGTTTGGCGTTGCTTTTTGTGGCTAGAAACTGAAGCAGTGTTTTTAAAACACTGCTGTGCTGTGACTGGTTTGCCGCGGTTTTGGACTTTGGAAACCGGCGGTTTCTGTGTTTCTTCCAAACAAAAATTGCCACCTGCTTTGGATAAAAATTGCTACTGTCGAAAAAGCCTGGAATAGCGCCGTGTTTGGCGCTGGAAAAACAACGCCTGCTGTTTGCACCGAAACCACTATTTTGGATACTGCTGCTACTATTTGAATTTTGAAAAACCAACATCCACTTTGCTATTTTGGAAAAAACCACTGCTTTGTGTTTGGAACACCCCGGCTATTTGGAAACGACTGTGTTTGGTGCTACAACATTGCTGTGTTTGAAAAACTGCATTATTTGCTTTGTTTGAAGAATCACTGATGTGATCCAAAACTGCTGAAACCTCACCGCAGCACTATTTTTTGACTTGTTCTTTGTTTCTCCCTTTTTTTTATATTTAAAAAAAGAAGAACTAGAAATCAAAAAATAATTATTTTTACATTGATCATATGCTTCCGTAGAGTTCACAATCAATCTACCACGATCAACCCTCGTTAAAAAAATTATTAAATTAAATCATCATCCACGCATTCAATCAAACATGAAAATAAATGATGATCATAAAATCGTGATTAAAATGCCTGCGAAACAAAGTTAGCAATAGTTCTAAAACTACCAGCCCCTAATAAACCGTAAATGAAAAACAAGGAATATAGACCCATATATGATTGCAATAGTTAGCAATAGTTATAAACTTTCTTAAGAAGGTATTGTCAATCCCAATCTTTCAGGATGTGGATTCCGTCAATAATTAATATTTGCCATATAAATAATACCACTATCTAACTCACCAGGAATATAGACCCATATATGATTGCACCCTCTAATGAATCAAAACAACGAATATTAAATGTATGCAAATCAATAATTATTTCAGGATTAAGAGGATAAATACTATTCATAATAACCTTAGGGTGTAAAATAATTTATATAGTTAGTACAAAATTAATTACCCAAAATATCCCGTTCAATACACACAAGGTATACTGGCACAAAAAGTCAGAACAATAAACAACGCTATTATCTATTCTCCGTAACTAAGATAGGCCTACTAAAACTCTGTGCCACAGTCGTGCCGATGGTATATTCATTTCTATCTAAATTGTGAACATAAAACTTATATTTTGCAAGAACCTAAAATCTGATTTTCTGTGTGCAAGCTGTACTCTACACAACTGATTAAAATACTATACAGAATATCGGATATGCATGGATAACATTAAAGAAATGATATACATACATTGCTTATAAAAATTCTCATAAAATAAAATTTTAATTTTATTAAGATAAAATCAAATACTAAAAACTTGATTTTCAGTATACCAACCCTAATATTTAGGTCTTGACTCGACCTATTTATTCGTGATTCCTCTTCCCGATAAATTTAATTTTAAACCGTAACTTAGCTTTTAATTATTTTTATCCCGTGTTTCGTCCCAAGTTTTTAGGTCTTGACTCGGCCTATTAATTCATGACTCCTCCTCCCGATAAATTTAATTTTAAGCCGTGACTTCGCTTTTGATTAATTTTATCTCGTTTTCGTCCAGAATTGTTAGGTCTTGACTCGACCGATCTGTTTGTGATTGCCTTCCCAGTTAAGGTAATTTCTAGGATCTTGGCTCGATCTTTTTTAATTATTTTATCCCCAACCGAGTTCTTAGATCTTGACTCGATCTTTGACTTGCCTGTTTGGGTTCCTTTTTTATCTGGACTCAATCTCTAGGATTTGTTTGATTATATCGATGTTTATACCATTGTCTGTATTATGTTCATGTTAGCATCTGCATTATATTTCTCATGTTGCATCCCTGCATTTTACCCCGTGAACTACGTTTTGGTCTGATTCCAAGCAAAGGGGTACGTAGGGAGCTTGAAGAAAATTCGAGTACCACCAATATCATATGCATGCTTGTGTGTTTGCGGCCTAAGATTGACGGCTCAGTCAAATAAATGTTGTCTCTGGATCTTTGACATAACTTGCATCACGCGTTGTTATGCAAGTTATATCAAAGAGGAAAAACTATAAACACCCCAATTTGACCCCGCCTAATCTTAGGTGAATTCGATGATGAAAACAGTTAGCATGGTGCTTCAATATGATTCTCGAGAAATGATCTAAGCTCGGTATTTGAACCCAATGATCAAAATCTTCAAACCAATGAAATCTTTTTGAACCACCAACTCCAATGTGGTGACCGCCAATAGAACCATTTGAAAACTTCCACTTTTTGTGGCGACCGCCATTTTCATTGTGGCAATCGCCAATAGAATTTCTTGAAAACCCTAGTCTAAAGTGGCGACCACCACCTCCAACATAGCGACTGCCAACTTGAATTGTGGTGACCGCCAATAGAATCTCTTGGAACCTTTTCAATTATGGCGACCGCCAATTCATGACCTGGCGACCGGCAACCTCAAATGGCTTGAAGTGTTCCAAAACATGTCAGCATCTCATTGGTTGAGGAATTCTATAAATATCGTACCTCCTGGAATGTTTTCAAGGGAGAAGTTTAGTGAGAGAAGCTCTGCCGAGTTGCCGAGCAATCTCGAGCCCTGAGGCCGAAACCCTGTTGACGTACCGAGAGCTGAACCTCTGACTAATACTGAAATCTTTGCTTGGATCATCACCCGAGGATTGGACTATTGAAGCACATTCCCTGACTCGAGGATTCACTAGCAATCCAGGTATTCAGTTTGGATCCCCGGTCCTTTTAGCTCCACCTCCTATCTCTTTGGAGTGACCGGGTTAATTTGATTGTTTGATTTTACATATATTGCTTCTGTAATTGCTTTATTCATTAGGTCTCACTTAACTTATAAGTAATGTGTTTATTTTGAGTAAATTAGTTAAAGTCATGTCATAATTCCAATTTTATTTTGTTTATTCAACTTGTTTACTTTTTGTTGCACATTCACACCCGACGCATTATTTCTCTTCATTACCTCATCAATTAGTGCTAACAACTTTGGTAATTACAACTTGTAATGTTGTTAATTGTTATTATCCATACACTAACATTAATGTGAATGTAGCTGTCAATACAACATTCACATTTTCTAATAATTGTTTAGTTATTTATTTTTCATTTTCTTAACTTTCTTTCCATTTTCTTTTCTTTAAATGTTAGTCTATTTTTTTTTACTAGCATTCTTTATTTCTTTTCTTTTCTTCTTTTATTAGTTTAATCTTTCATATAATGCCAATATTGCATTTTCTTTCCCTTTTCTTTAACGTTAGCTTAATTTTTCTTTCGAATTATGTATGCTATTTTTCTTTCCTTTTATTTTGTTAAATTTAAAAATCACAAAAAATCTTTTATGCTAGTTTCACCTCTTAGATGTTAGTGTATTTTTCTCTTTTAATTGTAGTTCAAACCCTCTTGTTTGTTCCATTTCTTTTTCTTTTCTTTTATTTTGTTTGAATACATTATAAATAGTTAGGTCTTTCTTTTTAGTAGTTTAAATAAGTATTTTCTAACATTTTTATTTTAGCTTAATTGTTCTTTTATAAGTTTTCTCCTTATTTTTTTTTCTTTCAAATTAAATCTTTAAACTCTCTTTTGTAATAAAATTCTTTTTTTTTCTAATTTCTTTGATAGTAAACTTTCTTTTAATGTAGGATTTTTTCTTTTATGCATCTCTTATCCTACATTAGCACTTTTTTTTTTATATTTAAAGTTCATTATGTTAATGTTTTTCTAAATGTATGTTTGTGATATGCATTTTTGGTTACTTTTTTTAAATACATGTTTAGAGTAAGTTGGGTCATCTTGTTAGCAAATCATGTTTAGATAATTTTAGTGATTTTAGCATGTTTTCTATTCTTTGTATTACATTAATTTTCATAAAATCACATGCGGGTTTGTTCCATAAATTCTTTAGTTAGAAATTGCATGTCGTAAGACTTAGGATTTTCTTTTCTTATTTGTTTTGTTTTGGCATTCTATATAAATATGTTATGTATTTTCTATATTTAATTTCGAATGTTCTCTTTGCCTCCACTTTCTTTACTTACATGTATTTGAGAAATTTTATTAAAGAACCAATGATGATTAGTAGAGACCAACCTTACGGTCGGGCGAACGGGGTGCTAACACCTTTCCCAATTCGTACATTAGCCCCGAACCTTTTTTTTCTGGTTAAATGTTTTAAAGATCAGTAGCTATTTTTGTTTTTCTTGATTTTTCTCAAAAATCAAGTGGCGACTCTATTTTTAACGAAAAGGGTTTTTCAAAGTTTAGCTTTCAATGTGTTAAAATATTTTTCAAACATCTTTTGAATTCTCATATTTTTGAACACCAAAAATCCCAAAATTTTGGTGCCACACCTGGACAAACTCACTCCAGGCTGGGTAAGTCATTTACTGCTCATGTTCATTCATTCTTTTTCATTCCTTGTACATATACTACTTACTGACATGCTTCTTTGATCTTCAGGTCCACTCGGAGATATGGATCGGCAAGGAGGAGCGAGCTGGTGTCGATTTGATGCGGTGGCGTGAGGTTACCCAGACCCGTGTCTTGCTTGAGGAGCCATTCTACAGAGAGTGGTACCTTGGCGAGCGCGTTGTTCGGCGGTCCCTAGGGTATGTTCATTTTCGTATCTCGAGGATGCCTCTGGTGGGGATGCGCCAAACCGATACCCTCTGCACGACCGAGATTATCCGAGCCATAGTAGGCCTTAATGCTGCTACGCTGATCGAGGGCGAGGATAGTGACTATACGGTCTTTACTCGAGATAAGCTCATGCTTGCCATGGGTGCTCGTGCTGCCATGCGGGGTCCTCCTCTCGCTGCTCCGGGCCCTGTTCATCATGAGCTTCCATAAACAGTCGATACCTTTGTAGACGGGAATCTTCACCAGATCCAGATCCTTGAGCAAATGGCCCAGGTGATTCTCCTTCCCCCCGGTGCTGAGCAAGTATGACACCCTTCCTTCTATTTTTCATACTACCCCTTACATATGACTGCACTGATTCTCATGACTGATTCTGGTTCTCATGTCTGTACTGGGTCCAATATTTGACTACACTGCACTAGTTCTAACATCTGACTGCACTGATTTGGTTTTTCTCTTGACAGATGCCCCGGGAGTGGTGCGACTAGTGCCTTCGCCTGATCTCTTGGCTGAGGGTATTGGTTCGTCACTGGGATGCTGCTTTCTTAGCCCAAGGCATGGAGCCTCCTGCTTCTTGGAGTAGCCCTACTGTGGTACTTAGCCCTTCCTAGCTCACATTTACATTTTTGCCCTTTTGCCTTTCGGCTCATATTTATCTACCTTACTTGATGTGGCATTTTTCCTTTTTTCAACGTGGGCGTGGTGGAGGACCGAGGACTCACGACGATCGCATGACACCTGTTGCTCCAGTCATAGTGCCAGCGTGGACTTTTGCTTCAACTTCTATTGCCGCTACTTCTTCTAAAGTCGGGACCTCCAGCATGATGCAGACTGGCACGAGCACAGAGGATGGGATGGGATCGACAAGGTCATTTGACGAGTCATGTCAGGGAGGCTATGTTGTCCAGAGGAAGAGGACCCGGCAGGAGTGACCGACCTATGCTGCCTCTACTGCTGATGATCTTCTTTTCTTTTCTTCTTACTGTACATGGAGGCCTGTGTGCCCATTTGATACATTTTGATACTCTGTTCTGACTCATTACACTACTCTTGGTACACACCGATGCACACTGGCACATTGCTCTTAATACACACTAATACATAATGGCGTACTGCTCTTGACACAATGCATAGATACAATGGATAGGGCTACGTGCCTTTGATTCTTCTTTTGTCCTGCGTGCCACGACACACACATATGCACATTACTTTACTTTTGATAGGATGGGCCTTCGTGCCATGTGGTTTACACTTTTGATTATCATGGATGCCTTATTGTTATATGTTATGAAAATCATTTTTGAAAGCTTAGACTCCTATTATGCATGATGATTTGATTCATGGGTTGTAATCTTGCCATATACACTACTTTTCTTGTTACGAGTTGCTAACAGGTTCGAAACTATAATTTGGGGCATGCTGGGAAAATGGGGACAGGCTGTCAAAATTTCTGCGTAAAAAAGGTTGCGGTAGTGAGAAATATTCTCGCGATCGTTGGTTTTGGAAATGTTGGCCTCAACTTTTATGGAGAAAAGTTCACGGCCTGGACATTGTGATATTATGGTCATAAAGTTTGGTAAGAAAAACATGATGGCCGTGAGGTGAGAAGTTAACGGCCGTGAGAAAAAGACGGTGGCCCTGATAAAAGTTTTTGGTGCGAAACTTTGAGCAAATTCTATGGGTTCCCTCCATTTCTAGATCTATAAAAGGGGGCAACTATTCCAGAACCCACTGTTATGGATATCTTGCACTTTCTTTGTATCCTTCATGGCCCACTCTTACAACAACTCTCTGTTGTCTTTGATGAGCAACATTTCCTCAATTGAGCGCCAAAATTTACTCAACTTTGGTTTGAATGTGTTGTTCTCTTTGTGAACATTGAGGGTTGATTAGCATCTTTTGCGAGGAGCTGCCCAGCTGTGGGACCCCGAGGTACATGTATTTCATTTCGGTGTTGAGGAATTCTGTCCGATAGTGGAGGATTTTTTAGCCATTCTGGAGATTTCGAGCCGAGAAGAGGTCATAGTTCCTACGTCTTTCTCAATTCCTAGGGGCCGGTTAATGTAGCTCTGTGGTTATTCCAGGCATCAAGTTTCTCTCATTACCCATGACGAATTTCATGACGTGGCTTGTATCGTGGACCACTTCGGGCCTCGGGGATCTCTTGGAGACTTCCCTTTTTAGCTTCAGCGTCGACATGCTCTTTGTATCTGTCTTTTGGCTCGCTTCCTCTTGGAATCCTCGAACGAGCAGGCTAGCTCTTCTAGGGTAGATGTGGCTCATCAAATTCATGAGGGCCAGGTCCTTGTCCTGTTATTTCTTATCGAGACGCTGCTTGGGCTTGATGTAATCCACACTAAGGGTTCCCTTTCTTTTGCTAGTAGTGCTCTTCTGCTATAGGTAGTGTCTCAACTCTCATTTTTCTGTATTTCTCTCGAGTTTTTCAACTCATCTCTCATTTTTCATCATTTTCTCAGATTTTACACCTAGCTCTCCTTTTCCTGTATTTCTCATATTTTTCCACTCAACTTTTCTTTTTCATGTGTTTCTCTTAGATTTCTCCACTCAACTCTCCTTCTTCACGTGTTTCTCTCAGATTTGGCTGATGGAGAAGGTGAAATTGCTGGAGAAGCCCGTGTCTGACAGTTACAACGTGAAATCCTTCACTCGTCGTCAGGTTTATCACCTGTGCTCCACCGAGGCTGTTTGGTAGGATTACCCGAGTTCTTTGATCGAGGAGGCAATCTCCTTGCTATGCCCTTGCCCGAACATATTTTCCATGACTATTGCGACTGTGAGCCACTTGGGGGTCTTGTTGGTCAGCTTGAAGCTGGCCACCTTCTATCACCCTTACCGCATTCATCATTAGTTTGGGCGTACTCAAATCTACTCTGAGACTACTGTGAATCATCTGTATAGTTCTCCTCACTGGGCCCCTTTCATGGATCAGTATCAGCGGGCTTCGTCTTCTCGACTGAGGATACCGATTGGCGGGGATTTTAACAGCGGGTTATCTAAAAGTTACAAGGCTTGACTGCGAGCAAAGATATATTGCGTAGGGTAGGACAAGAAGGGATGCAAAGAAAAGGAGGACTTGACTTTGCTTTGCTGTACATTAATATTTTGCTTGTTTCCCTTTGAACTTCATAGGGTGAGGACTTGCGAACCTCTCTTTCTTTTTAAAACTATATTGGTAAAACTTATTAATGAAATTTTCTCCACTTCTGGCTTAATAGTGACTTTTTAGAATTTTGTTTTTATAACATAATCATTTTATTGGAAAAACTTAAAACAAGTTTTTACATTGATCCTGTTACTTGAAACATGGTTACAAAGGGTGAATTTTAACTTAAAGGTTTGGGCCAAACTTCTGACTGAAGCTGCCTACGTATCTTGAAGAAAGAGAATCAGGCCACAACGTAGTTCGAGGCTTGGATTACACTCGAGTATTGGCGCTCTTCTTTTGCAGTCTTTTCCATTGGGTTAGAACTTTTTGAGATGGTCTGAGCTGATAGGTGTAGAGAAAATATTTTCTTCTAAATCCATAAGGATGGAAGCTGTCGGAGGCAAACTACCTAGATCATTGATTTTGGAAATGATTTTTTTATAAAAAAAAGAAAAAACTGGATGGGCAATTGCCAAAATACACTACAGATAAAAACTTTTGATATCGAATGATCAAAATAAAACCCGTGCTACCACAGTTAATTTAGATGAATACCTTTTTGGTCGATTCTCCAACTATAAACTTTTGATTCCAAGTTGAAGCTCCGGTTAGACCTTCTACTGTATTTCTAATGCGATTCCTGAACGTAGTGTGGGCTACGATCTTTCAACAACTGGTGCCGGCAGAACCTGATCAACCTTAGTTTTGAAAGATGAGTTTTGAAATTGATTCATCCTACCCGCATATTTATAGGGTTACAGTAGGGACCTGTGGAGTAATTATGATATAGACTTCTATTGTAACCCAGATATCTATCCAGCAGTTTTTGCAATTATTTAAACCTCTCAACGATTTTTATAATTATGAAAACATTACAATGGTTTCTACAATTTTTGTAAAATACTAAATTATAGTTCACACCATCAAAGAACTGTAAGTACTCTCTAAGCCATAATCTCAAGACTAATTTGCATTGAACTCTTATTAAATGCTTAACTCATCTTCCCATGTTAAGATTTTCAATACATGCCAATTAAATTTAATTACCGACAATTTAATTTAATCGGCATTTTAAAATTTTTTATACCCTTTCACTTAACTTATCTGACTGTCGGATAATCAAATCTACCTGCAGGGTTTAGCCCAGTCAAAACTTATAAACTTTCTTAAGGGGATATCATTAATCCTGAAATATCGAGGCGTGGATTTCGTCAATAATTAATATTTATCATATAATTAATACCGCTATTCAACTCACTGGAACTATAGACCCATATAAGATCGCACCATCTAATGAATCAAAATATCGAATATTAAATATATGCAAGTAATAATTATTTCAGGATTAAGAGTATAAGTACTCTCATAATAACCTTGGGGTGTGAATTAATTTATATAGTCAATATAAAATTAATTACCTCAATGTTGTCCCATTTAATACACACAAAGTGTACTAGCACAAAGAGTCAGAATAATAGACAACGCTATTATCTGTTACCCGTAACCAAGACAGGCTCACTAAAACTCTGTGCTATAGATGTATCAATGGTTTGTCCATTTTTATTTAAATTGTGAACAAATACTTATATTCTATAAGAACCTAT
Source organism: Heliamphora pulchella (assembly GCA_032270985.1). Classification (NCBI taxonomy): domain Eukaryota; kingdom Viridiplantae; phylum Streptophyta; class Magnoliopsida; order Ericales; family Sarraceniaceae; genus Heliamphora; species Heliamphora pulchella. The sequence goes on from JAULJZ010153289.1 coordinate 43,599, forward strand.
AATCTGGTCTTCTGTGTGTAAGCTGTACTCTACACACCAGATTAAATACTGTACAGAATAAATGACATACATGCATAATATTAAACAAATAATATTGCATACATTGCTCATTAAGATTCTCATAAAATAAAAAAATAATTTTATTAAAATAAAATTAAATACTAAAATCAAAATAAAATCCATGATTGTCAGTATAGAACCCTAATAATCTCTCACTTATACTCAAAATGATGCTGCCATACATCTGACTCTTATGCCTTTTATATGACTATCAAAAGTCTTAGCCGGTAAACATTTTTGTAAAAGGATCAGCAAGGTTGTCTCTTAATGTAATCTTAGTCACGGCAACATCACCTCTCTATACAATTTCTCGTATCAGGTGATACTTACGCTCAATGTGCTTTCCTTTCTTGTGGACTCTTGGTTCTTTCGAGTTTGCAACCGATGTGCTATTATCACAATAAAGTGTAATAGCCGACTGAACTAAAAGGACTACATCTAGATCTAACAAGAAATTCTTGAGCCAAATGGCCTCCTTTGTTGCTTTAGAAACTACCACGTACTTGGCCTCTATGGTGAAATCATTAATGCAGGACTGCTTAATACTCTTCCAACTAATAGCTCCATCTCCTCAAGTAAACACATATCCTGAGATAGACTTACGGGAATCTTTATCTCACTGAAAATCCGAGTTTGTATACCCTAAAGGTACTAGATTGTCTACCTAGTAAACCAACGTTTAATCTTTAGTCCTTTTTATGTACTTAATTATATTCATTACTGCAGTCCAATGCTTCAACTCTAGGTTAGACTGATATCTGCTAACTATGCCAATGGAAAAGCATATGTTGAGTCTAGTGTAAAGCATAGCAAACATTAGGCTTCCTACTGCTGAAGCATAAGGAACTGCCTTCATCTTCTCTATCTCATCAGGTGTCTTAGGACACTGATCCTTGGATAGAGTGATTCACTACTGAAAGGATGAAATCCTTTCTTGGAATCTTGCATGCTAAAATGAGTAAGGATATCATCGATATACTTTTCTTATGATAAGCCCAACATCGTTTGTTTATGATCTCGCACAAGCTTGATCCCTAGGACGTGACTGGCTTCTCCCAAGTCTTTCACATCGAACTGTCCTGATAACCATACTTTTATCAAAGATAACACCTCACATCATTTTTGATGAGGAAGATATCATCTACATAAAGTACTAAAAAGACCACCACGCTTCCGTCACGGTTCTTGTACACACAGGACTCATATGGACTCTTATGAAAATCATAAGACTTTATGGCTTGATCAAACCGAGTATTCTAAGACCTTGATGCTTGCTTAAGTTCATAAATAGATCTCTTAAACTTGCACAACATGTGCTCCTGGCCATTTGTTATGAAACTGTCTGGTTGTACTATATAGATATTCTCGTCAAGACTTCTGTTAAGAAAAATTATCTTAACATCTATTTGTCAAATTTCGTAATCAAAATGAGCAGCAATGGATAAGGGAACCCGGATAGACTTAAGCATAACTACAGGCGAAAAGGATTCCTCATAATTGATCTCTTATTTGTAAGTGAACCCTTTTGCAACAAGCTTAACTTTGAAGGTTTCAACTTTTCCGTTTTCTCCTCCCTTCCTCTTGTAGATTCACTTGCATCCAATGGATTTTATCCCTCCAGGTGTTCTATAAGTTTCTAGACCTAATTGGAATACATAGATTCTATCTCTGAATTCATAACCTTTTGCTAAAGATCTATATTTTTGTCCTAAAATGCTTTATTGTAGTTACAGGGTTCAGTATCTAGTTCTGTTGGGATCCTGTCAAAAGACTCTTTCAAGAACATATACCGATCAAGTTGATGAACAACTCTCCTGCTACAACGAGGCGCTACCTGCGGCTGTGTACTAGAAGTAACACTTTGTGCAAAATCTAAACCTTGTGCACCATTTTTCACATGCTCGTCTGGCATGTTAATGGTAGCACCATGTTTGTGATTTGCACCTGTTCCGATAATTCTCCCATTATGACGGGGCAATGGAATATCAATAACTTGTGGTTGCTCTTCGGTTCTACTGGTATTTTCTCTTATTTCTTCCAAAACAATTTTAGTCTATTGGGCATGTAGTCCATAATATGATTCTCTTCCAAGAATTGGGTAATAGTGCTAACAATGACCTTCTGATCCTTAGGATTATAAAATAAACCACCTTAATTCCCTTAGGATACTTGACAAAGAAACAAACTTCTATCCACGGTTCCAACTTATCCGCATTCCCTTTCAGCACATGTGCTAGACACCCCTAAATCCGAATATGTTTCGAGCTAGGCTTACGCTCAGTCCACAATTATGTGGGAGTAGAAGTTATTGACTTAGAAGGTGCCAAGTTCAAAATATAAGCTGCTGTCACTAATGTGAGTCCCTAAAATGAATCGGGTAAACTTGAATAACTCATCATAGACCTTACCATCTCTATAAGAGTCTTATTCGATCGTCCTGCTACACTATTTTGTTGCGAAGTGTCCGATGCAATCAATTGGGATATAATCCATTTTAATGACAAGTAGTCCCTAAACTCTCTAAAGAGGTATTCCCTACCATGGTCGGATCGTAGTGATTTAATACTTTTACCTAGATGCTTCTCCGCCTCTGCCTTGAATTTTTTAAATTTCTCAAAGCATTCAGACATACGGTGCATTAGGTAAATGTATCCATATCTTGAGTAGTCATTAATGAAACTGATGAAGTACTTAAAGCCACCTCTAGCTTGGATTGCCATAGGACCACATATATCAGAATGAACCAGTTCTAACGATTCTTTAGCTCTATAGCTTTTGGCCGAAAAAAACCTCTTGGTCATCTTTTTCTCTAAGCAGGATTCATAGACTGGAAGTGCCTCCACTTCCAATGAACTCAAAGGTCAATCTTCTACCAGTCTATTTATTCTTTTTAGATTAATATAACCCAAGCGTTAGTGCCAAAAAAACATTTGGTTTACTAATGAATGAAACTTTCTCTTTTATGTTAATTAAATGTGTTATTTAATTCAGTTAGTTGTAGTGTAGGAGAGATAGGAGATACAACATACAGATCATCCACCAATGTACCAGAACAAATAAAATAATTATTTTTCTTAATGACTACAGAGTCAATAAAATGAATAGAATATTTGTCCTTTATTAAATTAGAAACTAAAATTAAATTTCTTCTAATTGATAGTGCATAAAGGCAATCTTTTAGAAGCAAAATCCTATCTCTACTGAAGTTGAGAGTGACATCTTCTATTGCAACTGCTGCCACATTTGCAATATTGCCCATATATAGGTATATTTTCCCATCATTGAGTTACCTGGTTTCTTAGAACTCCTGCAAAGAATTACAGACATGATTAGTGGCTCTCATATCTATACACCAGGTACTGGTAGATAACACCACTAAACATATTTCAACCACCAGTGAACATAAATTATCTAGTTTATTCTGCTTACTGAGAAAAACTGAACACTACTTTTTCTAATGTCCAAACTGGTTACAGTGATAGCACTTGCCTCTTAGCTTCTTTGCACAAGTTTTTAGTCTCTTAACTACTTTTGCACCTGTGCATCCTTATTTCTAAAATTTTTTCTTCTTCTTGCCTTTCGGTTTAGAGGATGAACCTTTTTTCAGCCACATACAAGAGCCTGGCTTCCTAAGAACACCCTTGACTGCTTGTAGTTCTTTAAAATGTTCTGCCAATGAAAAGATGAGCTTATTTATGGTATAGTTTAGGCAGAATTGCTTAAAGCTATCAGTCAGTGACTGGAGGATGATATCGATCTAGATTTTTTAGTTAATTTCAGCTCCTAGGATCTCAAGTTCATTCAAAAGACTGATCATCTTCAGAACATGATCCCTAACTGAGGTGCCTTCAACCATGTTTGTATTCATTAGAGACTTCATGGCCACCTGCCTAGCAGTACGATTTTGATATCCAAATATTTCTTTGAGGTTCATAATCATGTCATTGGCACTTGGCATAGACTGATATTGATGCTGCAAAACATTTGACATTGAAGTCAAAATTTAACAGCGAGCCATCTGATACGCTTTCTGCCACTTTTGATGACTTTGGATTTTCTGTTCGGTCGCCCTTTCATCAGGTACTGGTGGAAAAATCTCAGTTAATTTAAACTTATAGTCCTCAACAGTTAGGACAATGCCCAAATTCCTTTTCCAGTCTATATAGTTTGATTCCGTTAGTTTGTTTTCTTTGAGTATTAACCCGACATGATTGAAAGTCATTTTAATCCTGAGAATCATATAATTAAAATTAACCATTAATTAAGAGGAGCAAAATATTAAATTTATTTTAATTTGGTTCCCACTACCATTTTTTTTAAAAAAATTGCCAACAACCTAATATCCTGTGAATAGCATGTCTCGACGGAAGAACGTTTACTAACCATTGTTTGTCCAGACAGATCAATTCCTATTAATTTTACTATCTAAGCAACTCACATTGCCAAATAAAATTAAATAGCTAACATAGGTTTGGTCTAGTAAAAAATAGTATTGACTCAAATGGAGAGAATGCTAATTATTTTCAACTAAGTGTTAACTACCACCTAATCCCAAATTAATTACTTTGCAATGAACCCTTCATATGGAAAAGTAATCCACACTAACAATTATCCAGAATTATCCCTGAAGGAGGTTTGTACTGGCGATACTGCAATTGATCTATCCGATGGGAGGGAGGTCTTACTGTCAGCACGCAAAATTAATTACATTACCTACAATTTGGTGATAGAGACTGAAAAATTTATCTGTGAATAAATTTTTTCTCCTACATAGATTTTTAAAATATTTTTTAAGGTTATAAAAATTTACTTAATTAAAATAAATTTATTAATTTCGAAAACCACACGATCTGAAAGAATTCAAAACATCTTTTCGTGTACACAATTTTAAAGATTCCAGTTTACCAAACCATCTTTGTGTGTTTTAATTCGTAACAAATAAAATTCGATGAATACACAGTTTTTCTTTAGCTTTCCGGCTAAAATAGTGATTAAAAGTATTTAATTATTTTATTTTAGATTACACATTTTTTGAAAATAAAAATTTATTTAGATTAAATATTTTTCTATTTAATTAACTCAAAATTCGAAATTAATTACCACGTTTTTCTAAGATATCTGATTTAATAAAAAATCATCTTAAACGTGTTATTTTGTAAAAAATAAAAATATCTAAAGTTTTTTCATTTAATTAAAAAAAACTTAATTTTACTTTTTTTTACAAAATATTTAATTAAAACCGAATTTTTGAATTAATTAAATTAACAAGAATATATAAAATAGATATACATTATCCACGCAGTTTAAAAGAATATAAATGTAATGTATGTACATATCCCGATTTTATGATTAAACAGAAACTCTAATAAGTTTCAGTTTTCTTGTTCAAAGATAAGCTGCAATCTTTCAATCCTTTTATGTATCAGCTTTCGGTATCTAGATTGCAACAGGATTCCTTGATTTGTAGTGATATACAAATATATCACGTCTCAATTAATGCATATCAAAAAAATAGTCCGAAACACCTCAAAAACAGCACCACCGCCGGCCACCTACCGGTGCCGCTGACGCCGCACCTTGCCACCAGTTCAGGCAACTTTTGCCGCCACTCCAGAGCTCCGTTTTCATCCCCACTTTTTTTGAAAAATAGCTATCAAAAAATACTATTTTTTCTGTGAAAAAAGTAGAACAAAAATAGCCCAGAAAATAGCCATCGAAAAGCCTCGAAAAGGTTACTGTCGTTACGCTGTGCTGCCACCTGCTTGCGGCTGCCCGTTTGGGCTTTTCCTGTGATGGTTTTGGTTCCCATTTCTTCTAAAAAATAGTATTGATATCCAACAACATGTTACTTTGAAAAATTCCTAAAAAACAGTTTAGTAAAACTCAAAAAATAGTCTCGAAGTCACCAGAAATCGCGAAAAATCGCCGCCTATTTTGCTGCCTATTTTTGATGTTGTTTTTCTCATTTTGTGCACTATTTTTCAGTAGTATTTTACTAGTTTTTTATGCCCAAAAACCTGCTCAAAACCAGTCTTGATAAACATTGCAAAAGACCATCAAAAGATGGCCTGGAACCACCGCCGATGGACTATTTTTTGTGCCATTTTTTTAGTGTTTTTGGAACCTGTTTTGATACTATTTTAAGCCTAAAAATTACAACAAAAAAAAACTGCTGAAAAACATGTTAAAAAATCGTGGAAAAACCACTGCAACCCATGGCCCGTAAATCATAAAACCACCACCGGTTCCGCCGTCTGGTCTTCGTGTTCTTCGAACCTTCAAACTTGTTCTTATTTTTCTTTCTAATAAACTAGAAAAAAAACTTAAAGAACATATAATTTTTATATCGAAATCAATGTCATGTTATGGCTCACAATCGATCTAGAAAACTTAAACTATTACGATCAACCCTCTTGATTAAAAAAAATTAAATCATCATCCAAACCATTCAATCAAACATGAATATAAAGATGATAAAAAAATTGGGATTAGAACGCTTGTAAAAAAAATTAGCACAGTTCTAAATCAACCAGGTCCCTCAATAAACCATAAATAAAAATCAAAACGGCTTTGATACTAATTGTTGAAGGCAAACTGCCAAGACCGTTTATTTTGTAAATGATTTTTTTCAAGAAAAAAAACTGGATGGGTAATCACCAAAATATGCTCTAGATAAAACTTTTGATGTCGAATGATTAAAATAAAACCTGTGATACTACAGTTAATTTAGATGAATACATTTTTAGTCGATTTTCCAACTACGAACTTTTGATTCAGAGTTGAAGCTCTGGTTAGACCTTCTATCGTATGCCGGGTGCGATTCTCGAACGTAGTGTGGGTTACGATCTTTCGAGAACTGGTACAGACAGAACCTGATTATCCTTAGTCTTGAAAGACGAGTTCTAAATTTGGTTAAGCCTACCCGCATATTTATAGGGCTACAGCAGGGACTTGTAGAGTAATTATGACATAGACTTTTAGTGTAACCCAGATACCTATCTAGCTGTTTTCGTAATTATGCAAACCTCTCAATAGTTTATGTAATTATGCAAAACCTTGCGGCAGTTTCTGTAATTTTTATAAAATACTAAATTGCAGTTCACACCACTAAAGAACTGTAACTGCATTCTAAGCCAGAATCTCAAAACCAATTTGCATTGAGCTCCTATTAAATGCTTAACTGATCTCCCCATGTTAAGATTTCTGATACCCGTCAATTAAATTTAATTACTGATAATTTAATTTAATCGGTATCTTAAAATTCCTTAGGCCCTTCCGCTTAACTTATCTGACCGCCGAATAATCAAATCCACCTGTAGAGTTTGGTCCGGTCAAAACTATAAGCTTCCTTAAGAGGGTATCGTCAATCTCGAACTATCGAGACGTGAATTCCGTCAATAATTAATATTCACCATATAATTTATACCGCTATCCAACTCACCAGGACTATAGACCCATATAAGATCGCACTCTCTAATGAATCAAAATAATGAATATTAAATATGCGTAAATAATAATTATTTTAAGATTAGGAGCATAAGCACTCTCATAATAATCTTGTGGTGTGAATTAATTTATATAGTCAGTATAAAAGTAATTACTCCAATGTTGTCCCGTTCAATACACACAAAGTGTACTAGTACAAAGAGTTGAAACAATAGATGACCCTATTATCTGTTCCCCGTAACCAAAGCATGCCTACTAAAACTCTGTGCTACAATCATACCGATGGTTTATCTATTTCTATCTAAACTGTGAACAAATACTTATATTCTGTAAGAACTTATAATATGATTTTCTGTGTACAAGCCATACTCTACACACCAGATTAAATACTATAAAGAATAAAAGACATCCATGTATAGAATTAAATAAATGATATTGCATACATTACTCATTAAAATTTTCATAAAATGAAAAAATAATTTTATTAAAATAAAATTAAATACTAAAACCAAAATAAAATTCTTGACTTTCAGTATACAACTCTAGCAATCGCCTCCTGACATCAAGGTCTTGATGAGATAGGGTTCAGCCCAATTTGCTTTGAATTTGCCCATTAGATCAAAAATTGGAGCTCTAATCTCTTTAAAGACTAAGTCACCTTCCTTCATGTTTCGAGACTTAACCTTCTTGTTAAATGCCAGAGCTATTCTTCTCTGATATCCTTGAACGTGAAATAGGGCTCTAAGTCTCCTTTCATCAAATAGGAGTAACTCTTTAAATTTGTCCCTCTACCATTCTAACTCAGGAATATCACTTTTAGTCATTATTCTTAGAGATGGAATCTCTAATTCTATAGGTAGAACTGCTTCTATTATGTAAACCAAATTATAAGGCGTGCTCCAATAGAAGTTCTCATCGATGTTCGGTCTCCACAAAGTGCAAATGGAAACCTTTCTGGCCAATCCTTGCTTCCCTCTATCGTTTTCTGTAGGATCTTCATCACATTCTTATTTGCAACTTCTACGACTCCATTGGTTTCCAGTCTATATAGTAAAGACTTATGGTTGACGATTTCATATTCCTCCAAGAGTTATAAAACTTCTCCTTGAAAGTGCGAACCGTTGTTAAAAATTATCTCATGTAGAACTCCGTACCAACATATGAGATTTTCCTTAATGTATCTGGCTACTTGGGAGGCTTTCAAGACTGAGTAAGAGGCAGCTTCGACCCATTTCATGAAATAATCAATTGCTATGAGAATAAACTCATGCCCATTCGATGCCTTAGGTGTAACCTTCCCTAGTACATCGATTCTCCAAACCGATAACGGCCAGAGCAAGGTCTGTTATAAAGCTGAGACGGTGGTACATGCATGAGGTTTACGTGGATCTAGCATTTTCTGCATCTCCTGACCAGCTGTTGGCAGTCGGTTTCCATTGTCATCTAAAAATATCCTTGGTATTATATCTTCATTGCCAGCATCATCCTACTCATGCGAGGTCTGCAAACTCCTCTATGAACCTCTCTCATCAACTTGCGTCCCTCTTCTATATTGACACAAAGCTTATTGACTCTCAGATATCCTCTTTTATACAGTTTTTCTCCACATATTATAAACTACGCAACAAGTCTCCTAATAGCTCTTTGATCCTTTTTACTGGCTCAGCTAGGATATTCTCCCTTCTCAATGAAAATTCAAATGTTGTGATACCATGGTAACCCGTCACTGGCTTCTTGGTTAGCGGCGATGTTGCTGATCGCAGGTGTATCCCTCTATTGAATCTTTAAATGCCTCATCCTTATCCCGGGTGGTATGTCAATCATCGACGCCAGAGTGGCCAAGGCATCGGCGAACTTGTTCTATAGTCTCGGAACATAGGTAAATGCCACGCTTTCGAAGCAAGAAATCATTAGTTCAAGCTCTCGGTGGTATTAAACCAACTTTTCTTCTTTAACCCTCCACTCACCCTTTACTTGGGATACAACTAAAGCTAAGTCTCCTATAACTTCTAACTTTCTTACCCTTAGTTCTAAGATGGCTTCCAATCTGGCTAAAAACTCTACAATGACTCTCCCTTTAACTGACTTCCTTGTAACATACTGTAAGTTGAATTCAGCTAGCATAAGCAACCAACAAGCCAACTTTCCTATCAGTGCTGGGTTTTCAAAGAGGTATTTGAGCAGATCCATCCTTGAGATTAGAATAACTTGGTATGCTAGCATATAATCGCGTAACTCCATAAATATCCAAACTAGTGCCCAACAAGTCTTTTCCAAAGGCGTATTCCGTCCTTTGCATTCGGTCATCTTCATACTCTAGTAATAGATAGCTTTTTCTACATTGGCTTCATCTTCCTGTACAAGCATACACCCCATTTCTAAATCAGTCACTGATAGGTATATTATCAGAGGATTGTCGGGCTCTAATAGCAACAAAATTAGAGGATTTTGCAGATAGTCTCGTATGGCATCGAAGGCATCTTTACATTGCTGATCCCACTAAAACTTGGTCCCTTTCTTTAAAAGCTAGATTAGAGGTTCACAGATAGTGGTCAGTTTGGCGATAAATCGACTAATGAACTAAATTATTCCTAGAAAGGTCCTTACATCCTTCTCGATTCTTGGAGAGGGCATTTCGAGGATGGATTTGATCTTTGATGGGTTTACCTCTATACCTCGCAGTGTGATCATGAATCCGAGCATCTTCCATATTGTAACTTCGAAGGCACACTTCTGTGGGTTAAAGCACATTCTGTACTTTCTGATCTGCTCGAAGAAGTTTCTTAGTGCGCCGATGTGCCCTTCTAGGATTTTAGACTTCACGATCATGTCATTCACATATACTTCCACTTTCTTGTTATTGGAGTGAAAAAAATTTTGAACTGACACCGTGACTGTAAAAAACGACATATGCGTTTTTCATGAAAACTAAGAACTATATTAATCTTAGTAGTATAATACCTTTATGAAACTTGTCAAAAAGTTTCAAGAAGTCACAAATACATTGAAGACGACCTTGCAACCTTCTCACGTATGTCCCGAACGAACTACAACGATCACGGTGTATGGGCACCGATACCGATCGAAGAGTCCTCCCTCTATTGGTTTCTTCTCACACACTTCTCTCCAAGAATGCAAAATGAATTTCCAAAAAGAGAGAGGG
>JAULJZ010153298.1:0-29453 GCA_032270985.1 Heliamphora pulchella
GAGTTACTTCTCAGCATTTAAGAGAGAGAGACTTGCATTTACTATTCTATTGCTCAAATCCATCTCAGAAATCATCACGCTCATATTTATTGCTGCAACTCCTGTTCTTATTCTTCATCTCTCTTTACTCTTTTATTTATTGTAAATCAATCTTGTAAAGAGATTGAGTGTTCTTCATTTATTTCATCTCATTTATTGTAATCAAGGGTGAGTGACCCTTTAGCTTTTGAGTGAGTGAGTGAAACTCATCAAAGAAGAGTTCAGGAGAGATTAGAAGAAAACAGTGGCTTATTTTCATAGGATCTTTTTGAAGCTGTAACAGGCTTGTGAATGTGTCCGTAAACATTCAGATAGCTCAAGTGGAATTTTGAAACTTGTAAAGGCTTGAAATACGCTCGGAAGTATTCTGAATAGTGAAAATACTCAAGGGAGATCTTGAGGAGTGGATGTAGGCTAGTATAAAGCCGAACTACTATAAATTCCTGGTATCTAGTTCTATTTCTCTATCCCTCATCTTTTAATATTTGCATTGGTTATATATCTGCATATCTTGCTTTATTGCTATATTAAAAGATTTCTAAAAAATATTTTTAAATTACTATTGCCTTTTTTAAAGACCCAATTCACCACCTCTTAGGTTGCCTAGTTCTAACTGTATTAGAGAACAAGGATCTCATACTATCATTCATTAAAACCTGTCATGATTTAAAACATGAACATCAAAGCATTTTAAAACATCATTCACACATTATTGTTTAAGATAATGGTTAAGCATTCTCACCTTATCTTATGCGCACAAAAAATTGAGCATTCTTCGACGAGCTAAGCTTGACCCTCAGAATACAAAACCTCCATGCCTAACAAGCAATTACAATTTAATCGTAAATGTGGAGTTCTAGCCTTTAGAACGTAAAGTACTAAAAAGATTTGGACTTTTGAACGATCCTATGGTTTAAGGATCATGGTTATACTTCCTTTTTAGAACTAAAAGACACTAAGCATATGTTCAAGCCTTAACTTGCTTAGAGAATTAACTTGATCATAATTAGCAATTCCTTCTTAAAAACAATTCTGCAATTAAATTACAACTTGCAGCAAATTTTTTGAGGTACTTAAACCTTAAACTAGGTTCTAGTTTTTGGTCACAATATAGATTAAAATATTCTTAACAAGTCTTATGAAGGACACTTAGGCTAAAACGCATGAATTTTAGATGCTATGACCTTCACAAAGAAAAGTTCTACAACAGCTCCTAACCAATTGCTGCAAACAAAGCTTACAGTGGGCAGTAAGGTTAGGGTATCTAGACAACTTCGTTTTGGAAAATATTTGGATATGTTTTAGACTAAGATGTCCTCTAAAACTCTTATGAAGGATGCATAGTATGATTTTTAAGAAAACATTCGAGATATTACCAATATAAGAAAGTGTGTTAGGCCAACATACTCAGAAATAAAAAATAAAGAATTTTAGCAAAAAGAATAAAGAGTATAAAACTAGGTTAAGAGGACAAACAGAGGCTAAAGAACCTAATTTTTGGATAGAATTTAGATCAAAATGTCCCTAATATTTCTCATGAAAAACACTTTTTGGATAGGTCACTAGAAATACAGGTTTTAGGTTATACAAAAAATGTTGGACAACAAGCATTTTAAAAATCACTATACATGAACAGCAGTTTGCAGAGGGGTTTTTGACCAACCAAATCTCAACAAAATTGGCTCATTTTGGGTGGGTAGATAGATAAATATTTTAGTTACAACGTTCATGAAGAGACCAAAGCTCTGGTCTCACTTTAAAATAGGGTATTCACCTATGCAATAGAGGCTGGTCTGAAAATAACACGTTTTGGTAGAAAAAAAAAATCATATTTTGAGTTTTATAGGCTCAAAATAGTTCAAACCAATTTTATATGAACGATAACACAAAAATTTAAGTCTGAACATAAAACAACCCATGGATAACTTTTCTATATTTAATTATGATTTTTCAAAATGAGATCCAACAAGGAAAATTTTTGAACAAGAACACAACTCAAAAGCCTAGCTTCATCTCTACATGCATGGCTTAGATTGAGTTTATCTTTGGAAATGCAACATGATTTGAGATGAGATTAGAGATTTTTGAGTAAACATGGGTTTGGGTTTTGAAGGATACTTACTTAAAATTCACTTGAATCTCAATCTTGAAGATAAGACTTAGCTTTGAAGTGCTCACTTTCTTCTCCTTTCTCTTCTTTCTACTTTCTTTCTTCTTTTCTTTCTTCTTCTCCCTCTCCTTCCCTCTAGCTTGGCCAAAATCTCAAAGAAGAAAATGGGAGGGGAGGGTCCCTTTTTATAGATGAAGTTAGTGGATGAAGCTTCCTTAAGAAGCTTGGCTAATCATGGGTTAGTTAGCTTAACCTTGGGTCTACCAAACTTGGCCACCAAGTTTGGGCACAAGTCCAAAGGTGGCCGACCACTTGTGTATTTTTTTTTATAATAATAATTTTTCTTTTGTTTTATTGTAAAAGTATTTCGTGAAAATTTCTCATAAGTTCATTTTTCTAGGCTTTTCGGGTCTAATCCTTGATTTAGCTTGATTTGGATTTAGAGATTTAAATTTTTAACCATAGCATTAGAGTTACATTGGTCTCACTTTATCCTAGGTCTCGGGCTTGAGAAGGTTAGATGGCTAGGTTGGCTCTTCCTATAGAAATTAAATTTGAGAATTTGTTCATTTTGAGATGTACTTTTTTTTCTTTACCTATCTTGAGTACGAGTTATTATAATCTACACCCTTTAAGAAATTTTGTATTCGAAATTTTACATACCTTGCTCGAAGAGGTGTGGATACTTCTTTTGCATAGAGAAGACTATCTGCACAATGCCTTGGGGCACCCATTGTTATAAAGTCATGCCGTTTGGACTGAAGAACACGGGAGTAACCTACCAAAGGGGTGCAACTGCATTACTGTATGACATGATACACAAGGAAGTAGAGGTATATGTGGACGACATGTTTGTGAAGTTTAAGTCCTGGGAAGGGTATGTCGTCTGACAATAGAAGTTTTTTAAGCGGATCAGAAAGTAGAGGATGTGTCTAAACCCACAGAAGTGTGCTGTTAGAGTTACGGCAGACAAGATGCTTGGATTTATGATCACATAGTGAGGTATAGAGGTAGACCCATCAAAGATCAAGGCTATTCTCGAAATGCCTTCTCCAAGGATCGAAAAGGACATAAGGAGTTTCTTAAGGAAGATTTAGTTTATCAACAGTTTCATCGCTAAGTTGACCACTACCTACGAACCTCTATTTCGACTCTTGAAGAAGGGAACCGAGTTTTAGAGGGATCAGCAGTGCCAAGATGCTTTCGATGCTATGCGATAATACCTGCAAAACCCTCCAGTTTTGTCGCCACCAGAACCCGGCAATCCTTTGATGCTGTACTTATCAATGATTGATTCAGCAATAGGGTATATGTCGCTAGAGCATTTATCAAACTGAATGGCATGACTAAGAATTCGTAGTGTCTATAACGCATGTGAAAAGCTATCTTCGTAATATCCTTTTTCTTTATCTTCAGCTGGTGATAACCCAATTTCAAGTTAATTTTGAAGAAGCAGCTTACACCCTTCAGTTAATCAAATAAGTCGTCTATTCGCGACATTTAATACTATTCTTCACTATCGCGTAGTTCAACTTCTAGTAATCAATACATAGATGTAAAGATCCATCCTTTTTCTTAGAAAACAAGGTTGGAGTTCCCCACGATGAAGTACTCAGGCATATATAGCCTTTGTCTAACAACTCTTGAAGTAACACCTTTAACTCTTGTAACCCAAACGACGCAAAATGATATGGCGACATAGAAATAGGTGTAGTTCCTAGAATAAGATCAATAGAGAATTCAATCTCTAGTCATGATGGTAGTTCAAACAAATCGTTAGGAAAAACATCAAAAAACACACACACAACATGAGGAGTTCTCCTCGGCTAGAATCGACCTCACTCATCAAGAGGGAAGAGAAAAGAGAGTTAGGGATTTCACGACTTTGCAAACGGTGAAGTATAGGTATCGAACCATCGTCTCGGTTACCCACAAAAAAAACCAATCACGCTCAGGTGTACAAATGGACACTTGACGTCGATTACAAATGATATACGCATGATAGGTCATCAACCAATGCATCTCGAGGATAACGTTGAAGGTGGTCATATCAAGAATGATGAAGTCAAACACTAAACAATTATTTGCAATCTCAACCTCACAGGATCTGAAACGCCTCTTTAATACGGTATTACCACCAACTGGGGTCTACACACATAAGGCACTATCCAACATATCTACGTTCAAACCCAATGTGGATGCGAATGCAAATGAATTGAACGAATGAGATGCTCTCATGTCAATGAGAACATTAGCCCATAAATTGTACACTAAGAAGGTACCTCAGATAATGGATGTACTAGCTATAGTGTCTGGCACCATTGGTACCTTAGAAGCACTTGGTTAAAAAATGGCATAAACTTGTCCCTACGTTCCCTAATTCTGCCCACCATATCTCCATGCTCCCGGCTGCCTCACTGATTGGACCGAAGTGGTCCCCTCTCTAACTCTAGACGCTTGTGCTGCTGGCGATTGCTTGAAACCTCCCATCCTTGAGTAGATTGGACCCACTGTGAACTGGACATACTCTGAGTATTCCCTCCCTGAGGGAAATTTAGATGGATATACCTCGACTGACCACACTGAGAACAAGTAGGCGGTCCTCTCCCTTGAGGCTGAGACTAAGACTGAGACTGAGACTGAGACAGATTTTAGGATTGCCTTTTTTTGTGGATAGTCACTCACACGGTGACCCAACTATTAGCAGAAGTAACAAATAATCTCTCTACGATCTGATTGCCCTAATGACACCACAGAAGGTGTCAGAGCCGAACACTGCTACTGGTGTGATCCTATAGAAAAAAAACTAGAACCAATTGCCTCTGTTGCTTAGACTAACATCCTTTTGACTATGCACTGACCCCTCCCTACTGGGTCTTAACCTCCTTAGCCTTACGAGTCTCTAGAAGAGTATTTTCAATAGTGATTGCTGACTCGACCAATTCTGGAAAGATACGTATCCTTAAGGTTGCCCGTATACCCTATCTCTGATAGCGGGTTTGAGCCCCTGCTCAAACCTCTTGGCACATAGATCATCCGTGGCCACTACCACTTGTGCGAAGCGAGACAAACTTGTGAACCTAGGCTCATACTACACCACTGACATACCACCCTGGGTAAGGGAAAGAAACTCATCCCTATAAATGTCCTTTAAAGATTTTAGAAAGTATTTCTCATGGAATACCTTGGTGAACTCGGCCCAAGCACCCTCGACTATTTTTTGGGAAAATTTTCACCACTCATAGGCATCCCCTTGCAGCTAAAAAGTTGTAAAAGACACTCTCTGGTCAACCTCTATGATCTATAGGGTATCAAGAATCCTTGTAACTAGTTATAACCACTCCGTGGCAACCTTAGGGTCTGGGTCTCCGGTGAATGTTGGAGCTTCTATACATTAAAACTCTTTCATTGTAGACGTTGCCCTAAGTTCAAGAGCCTTAGCTCGTCACCTTGCTGCCTCGGCCAGTTGCCTACATGGCATTGAACAATCTCTCGCATCAAGTCCACACTGCCTACTTGTTTTGGTGGGGCATTCACAGCCCCGCTTTTAGGAACTTGCGCAAACCTGTGACCCCAACCTCGATCGCAACCTCGCCCTCAC
Organism: Heliamphora pulchella; assembly: GCA_032270985.1. Lineage (NCBI taxonomy): Eukaryota > Viridiplantae > Streptophyta > Magnoliopsida > Ericales > Sarraceniaceae > Heliamphora > Heliamphora pulchella. The sequence continues at coordinate 5,751 of JAULJZ010153298.1, forward strand.
CCTCGCCGTGGAAACATAGCTCTATCTAAAATGATTAGAAAACTAATCAACACAAGGATAAATCATAACGTTATATTTCAGTAAAGTTCTACTTTAATCAAGTCATCATTCAACACTTCAAAATCACGTCAATAAATCTCAAGTAATGAGGATCACCAACTGGAGTTACACATTAATCTGAATAACTCATTTAGATTTCTCATCAGAAATAACGTCAGCCAAATGCATTTCTAACTTAACCTCCAAATTAGTTGACCAGACGCCATAGGCAAGACACATCATTCCTAAGGTTTAACCTCTATGCTCACGTATAACACATAGCACAAAGGCATCAAATTCTATCACATTCTCATCATGCAAATATGTCAACATCATTCAAGTATGTTAACATAAGCATGCTAAACACAAACACCAACTTCACATAGTAGCATAGCCACTTTCCATGACTCAAAGGCATTCGAGCCTAGAGCTCTGATACCAATTCATCACACTCCAAACTCAAATAAAGAGAAAAAAGGGGAAAACTTAAGAAGGACCACAATACCATTATCTTTTGAAGCAAAATTGTGATGCCCCGTCCTCTGGGCACGTTGGGACATACATAATTATAAATAAAGGGATATTCTAGCAATTCATTCATATTTATATACGTTAGTTACTATATCATAAAAGAGTTCTAAACCATTCAAAATTACATAACTATTACAGTTTGACCAAGAAATTTCAAAAATTACACTAAGCACGAAAAAAATTGAATATAAGAACAAAAGCAGAGGTCTCGACTCGTCAGAATACATCAGCAGAATCCACGTGCTATTGAACTCACTCTATTTTTCAAACTCTTCTTCTCCCTCTGAGATGACTTCCTACAAGAACTCCTCCTCACCTGTGGCACGAATGCCATGAGCCAAGACCTAGAAGCAAAACACTCAAACCTTCTAACTAATCTCACGGCATAAAATTCACCACGACGCATACCATATAACACCCAGTACAGTTTATAGTCAAGGAGACAGACAAATTTATGACAAGATAGCAAATAAGTCAATAAGCATGCGTATATGAGATGCCGTGTATGAAATGGAGATGTCCAACCCAATATGCACCCAGATTATAACATAAATTCCACACAAAGAATCACCAGAGTAGACTTTCACGGGTATTTGATCACCAAAGCCATCATCACGCCTCGTTGCGAATAGTAAATGCTTCGCCGAGCTTCATGCCATAGCTGTTTTGCTCAATGGCAATGGCGTGGGGTCCGTGCCATACTCCAGGCCAACAAATTCAATAATCAAACAATCAGACATATATCAAGCGGTTTGTCCCACCTTAAGACTCGTGATGCCTTCGCCGGTGTCAACCTAAAACTCTAAGCTATCAAAACTAGAATTCTAGCGGCGAACCCATGGTGCCTAATAATATTCAAGATAAATCATTTCAAACACCGGGGACATGTCCAGGGTGCACAAGGGGAATTCATCCCAAAATATTTTTGAAAATGGCAACCAGGGACGCCCTAGACTTAGAATTATGAAAGACAACTCAACATAACCCATCCTGATTATAAATCAACCAATAGAATTCTGAGTGGCACCATTACGTTCCCATATGTTAGGTTCCCATACATCAGCATTCCAATCACTACGGCGTATAGTGGCAGTTCGGCTCAAGACGTAACACGACTCAAAACATACATGGCCTAAAGTTAACATATCTAATACAATAATTCTAATGGCACCATTTTCTTCCCGTACATTAGGTTCCCGTACATCAGCATTCCCGATCACTACGGCATATAGCGACAGTTCGGCTCAAGACGTAACACAGCTTAAGACATACATAGCCCAAAGTTATTCATACTCGACACAACATGTGAGACCTGGTTCCTTTTTATTTTTGTATATATATATATATATATGTTGTTTATCGCTTTGCACGTTGTTTAGAACAGCATATTTATGTATACGTGTTATACATGCGGGGTTGTGGTTTCGTTTCTTTGTTTGGGTTTTTCCCAGCGTTGACCGCTTAAGTGCTGGGTGCGCACTTGAGCAGGCTGGTGGCAGAGATGTATGTCGGTAGGGGTCCACTCGAGCGGTGTTTGGGCGCTCGAGCGGTGGAGGCCTGGCGCAAAAATCTATAAAACCCATAAAAATATCTTTTGAGTCACAAAAATATCTTTTTCAAGCCTATATCTTTCTCCACACCTTTTTCTCTCTACCTTCTCTCTAATTTCTCAGGGGTCTGGAGCTCAGTTTCCAACGATCAGACAGCGGATCCTTAGTATCCTCATGGTGGGCTACGCTTTCATCCAAATAGAATTTTATTCCAATGAAGTTCGATTTTACACGTGGATCGAGGTATCGAGTTTTAGACTAAACGAGGTAGGATCCTAGACTATATTGTCTTTAAAGGGTACTATGTGCAATTATATGCTTTTTCACCACTTAAAAATGCATGAAAAACTGATTTATGTTTCGTTAAATCGGGTTTTGGTTTAGAAACCATTTTTGGTTGTTTTCAGTTGGATGAAATTGGATTTTGAATGTTTCTTTCGAGGTTTTGTGATAGTTTTGGGCTTATATATGTTTGAAGGTGAAAAAAGGAGTTTGGAGGCTTCAGTTTGGGTCTAGAAATGGAAATTTGATGTATAATGGTGAAGAGAGTGGGTTTTGGGGCTTCGAACTCAAAACAGGAAAAATTTAGATTTTTCTCGGGTGCCTGCTCGCTCGAGCGCCAGATGTCCGCTCGAGCGGACTGGCTACACAGGGCTATTTTCTTTTGATTAGATCTCCCTAATTCCAACTCAGAATTAGGTCATTTTTGTTCTCAAATTGAAGCTCCAAAAGTCTTCTTTCCAATGACACCAATCTCACAATAAAATTCTTTTTATAGAAAATGTTATGATCAAAATAGTGAGGGTATATCAAACTTTCTTAACCGTTTTTCATCTGTTTTTGGCCAAATGTCATGTTTTATGCTTAAATCTTGTTTGTTTGGGTAAAAAGCATGTTATGCGCTTTTCTTGGTTTATTACATGATATGACTTGTGGATGTTCATAGTTTTTAAAAGGTGATTTTAAAAATGGAAGATTTGTGAAAATCATGAAACGTGTTTTTGGAGGTTTGGAGCAAACCCTCGGGGTTGAGTTTCATCTTTTAAATGTTTTGATAGAGATGATGGAATATTTTAAAATATTTTGTTTGATCTCCATGTTGATGGATGAATCTTTATACACGATGTAAAATTGTGGAAATATTTTTATAGTCGAGCTACGTACTGATTTTTAAATGATTTCTATAGATATACCATGACTGTGAGTGTGTTGAGTTGAGCTTCTATTGCTTCTCGGTGGAAGTCCAAAAACATGCACAGAGTAGGTCCCTACGGTCCTTCGGGTTAATCCCTGTAAACGAGGTGGTGGGTGCTTAGTACCCTCGGGTTTTGGGCCTGTAAACTAAGTGGTTATATTGTTGTGACTCCGTATGGAATTTGTCATTACTTAGCAAGCCCTGAGCGATTTTAGAGTAATAGGTAAGAGTCTATAGTTGTTACCTTTGTCCATGTGTATGGCAGCGTCAGTACATAGGATTCATTTTATCTTGTTCTCCTTGGCTGGGTGACCCGAGTGAAGAATACTATTTTACTACTATTTTTCCTTGACTGTGGCATGTTATTTGCACTGTTGGCAATACATAATTTTATACATGATTTTAAGGATGAAAACGTGGAGTTTTATGAAATGAAACTGTTTTTGAGACTTGTGTTAGTCTGATGAAAAACCTTTTTGGCTCTTGTGAGTGAGTCAACTTGTACTATAATTGCATATCCTGCTTTATGGCTCTGTAGTCTTTTTCTATTGAGCTTTGGCTCACGATGTGGGATTTTGTGCAAACTTTTTTCAGGTATAGGTGAACATGAGAAGTTGACCTAGATGCCCATGGTGGCGAAAGATTTGCTGTAGTTTTTCTTTGTTATGAGACATGTAGTTTTACATGCGATACCTATTTCTAATGGCGAGTTTTGTATGCCTTGAGGAGATATACGTATGCATGTATGGAACTGTATGTTTACTGTTTATGAGAGATGGCCTTGGGTACTATTTTATCCAAATGCTATAATTTTGAGTTGATGGTTTTTCTACTAAAGATATTTTCATATATGGTGTTTTGGTGGTCTTTCACGTGACCCTGGAGTTTGGGGTGTGACAACTTGGTATCAGAGCTCTAGATTCGAATATCTAAGAGCCATGAAAAAGAGGGTGCATCACCTTGTGTGGATGTGCGTGTGCTTGATTGCATGTGTTTAAGTGTTTTTATAACATGAGCATGATAGCTGTGTATATGTGGTATGGAAGTTGAAATTTAGCATTTATTAGTCTTTTCTTCGGGCGTTTGGATTAACAATCTTGGACGCCAAGTTAGAAAGGTGTTTGACCGACGTGTTTTCTAGTAAGGAATCTAAGTAGGTTATCCAAATGGACGCGTCTTTCTTGTCGGTTCTCCTCGGTATGTGAGATATGTTTGTACGATCTTGAATGGCTATGTGTTAGCATGATTGTGTCTTCTATATTAGCAATAACATGTTGTATGAAAGCTTATCCTGTTATGTTGCTTTCATATAGAATATGTCCACGCGGGGAGGACGTGGCCGTGGACATGGTTCTAATCGAAGGGATGTTCCAATCCCAGTTATTGGGGATGCTAATGCTCCCTAAGGACCAGCTGACTGGGTAGATCTGTTGCATGAGATGGTAGGCTCCATCCAGCAACTAGTAGAGGCCGCTAGGGGAAGGGAGAGTCTACCCGAACCAAGGGCGACGGTCGCAATGTGCGAGTTTTACTGTCTGGACCCTCCTACCATTTCTAGGGATCTTAACCCCACGGTAGCCACAAAATGGCTGGAGCTAGTCACCAGGATTCTAGAAACGCTTCAAATTGTGGAGGATGATCTGAGGGTTTCGTTTGCAGCATTTCAATTGAGAAGAAGTATCCACCAGTGGTGGAAGTTCGCCTAGACCACAGTGGGAGGGACTTGGGAGGCGTTCACAAAGGTATTTCTGGAGAACTACTTTCTGGCAACTTTGAGAGATTGTTACAGAGAGGACTTCCATTTTTCTACTTAGGGAACGATGACAGTAGTCCAGTATGAGGCCGAGTTTACTAGCCTATCCCGATTTTCACAGGAGATTGTACTCACTGATGAGTTCTGTGCAAAGAGATTCAAAAGGGGCTTGATGCCCACTATTAGAGATAAAGTGGCGGCATTTCGGATGCAGGTCTTTACAGAGTTAGTAGAGACAGCCATGAAAGTGGAAGACACCCTGAATGAGACGCATAGAGATAGAGATAGTAGGAGTTAGTAGGACGGGGACGTGCACAGTCCTAGGGACGCAAAGGTAAGCGCCAACGGACATCTGGTCTGAGTTCTTATCCAGTGGGGTCGTATCAGCCGCAGTCATCTGCATCCATGCCTCCCGTAGTCTCAACGGGAAGGTCGAATCAGAGGGAGCTTATTTGTCATAGATGCAGACGGCCAGGGCATCATGCGGCAGAATGCTAGAGTCCATTGCCTGTTCAGGTACAGTCACAGTCGCAGTCGCAGTCATAGGGGAGGGAGTTAATAGTATATTTTGAGTGCGGCCAGTTTGGGCATATCCGTAAGAACTACCCCAGAGGAGGGAGTACGCGGAGCACATCAGGAGCACCTGTTACTCCATCTGCCAAGGGACGCCAGCCATCTAGATTTATAGAAGGGAGCGCCTCAGTACAATCTGATAGACAGTCTGACAGTTCAGGGCCATAGTGGGCAGGCCAGAGCACCACAAGGTAGAGCTTATGTCCTTGTTGATCCTAGTACCGCCACAGCACCGGTCGTGCCCGATGCTATAGCTACCACTTCCATGATCAAAGGTACTCTCCTAGTATATAGATCATGGGCCAATGTCCTTATCGACACGAGAGCATCACATTCGTTTATTTCCTCTACTTTTGCATCTGCATTGGAGGTAAAGACAGACTTGTTGGGTCGTGCATTGAGCATTGAGACCCTAATTTGTGGGAGGGTGATGTTGAGTCATGTTTGTAGATCTTGCGTGTTGGAGGTCACCAGTCGCTGTTTAGAGTTTGACTTTATCATTCTAGACATGGCCACGTTCGATGTCATCCTAAGGATGGACTGGCTGACTACCTATTGTGCCTTTATTGATTACAATCGACGGAGGGTAACAATTTGTACACCGGTAGGTGAGTGCTTTTGTTCTGTAGGTGAACGGCATGAGGGTTTGATATCTATGCCTGATGTTGTTCAGGATCGAGGAAATTTGGGTTTCTTTTTCTCTACTCTCATGTTGGATGAGGTGGTTGGGGTTCAAGGAGAATTACCCCCTGTGGTCTGTGATTACCCAGATGTCTTCCCTGATGACCTGTTCGAGTTACCGCCTAGTTATGAGATAGAGTTCTCTATTAATCTGGTCTCAGGAGCTGCTCCTATTTCCATGCCATCTTATCACTTTGCACCAGCTGAGTTGCGAGAACTCAAGGTAGAGCTTCAGGAGTTACTTGATAAAGGATTTGTGCATCCGAGTACATCGCTGTGGGGAGCTCCTGCTCTTTTTCTAAGAAGAATGATGGATCCTTACGATTGTATATAGACTACCGAAATTTGAATTAGGAAACAGTGAAAAACAAGTATCCTATGCCGAGGATTGACGACTTGTTTGATCAGTTGAAGGGATCGAGCTGCTTCTCAAAGATTGATCTGAGATCGGGGTACCACCAGTTACCGATTAGGGACGAGGACATAGCGAAGACCGCCTTTCGAACTCGTTATGGTCACTATGAGTTTCTGGTTATGCTGTTTGGTTTGACGAACGCTCCTACAACGTTTATGGGTTTGATGAACCACATCTTTCACAAGTATCTGGACAACTTTGTGGTGGTGTTCGTGGATGATATCCTTATCTATTCACTCACTAGGGAGATGCTTGAGGAGCATCTATGTATTATCCTACAACTTCTAAGTGAGCATCGCTTGTATGCAAAATTTGAGAAGTGTGAGTTTTGGATGTCCAAAGTGAGATTTTTTGGACACATGGTGTCGACAGACAGTGTAGCAATGGATTCTTCAAAGACAGATGCAGTGATGGGTTGCGAGCGACCAAAGAATGTCTTTGAGATCCATAGATTTCTAGGTTTGGCAGGCTACTATTGCCGGTTGGTGAAGGATTTTTTTAGACTTGCCGCGCCGATGACGCATCTTACGCGGAAGGGAGTTATGTTTGTGTGGAGTGAGTCCTGTGAGTCGGCATTCCAGGAATTGAAGAAGAAGTTGATGAGTGCACCAGTGCTGATTATTCCAGAACGAGGCTTAGAGTATACAGTGTACTGCGATGCATTGCACGACGGTTTGGGATGTGTTCAGATGCAGAGAGGTAAGGTTGTGGCCTATGGTTTGCAATAGTTGAAGACACATGAGAAGAACTATCCCACACATGACTTGGAGTTGGTAGCAGTGGTCTTTGCCTTAAAGACATGGTGTCACTATCTTTATGGTGAGCACTTTGAGGTTTTCTCCGATCACAAGAGCTTAAAATACTTGTTTTCGCAGAAAGACCTAAACTCGCGCCAGCGACGATGGATGGAGTTGTTGGAAGATTTTGACTATGACTTGTAGTACCATTCAGGGAAGACCAATGTTGTGGCTGACGCGCTCAATAGGAGATCTCATGGTTCGTTAGCTTCTGTAGCTATGCGGGAATGGGACATGCTGGGAGAGATTGGGGAGTTTGATCTGTGTCTCGGGGAGACAACAACGGGTGCCACCTTATTTTCTGTAGTTTCATGACTTGCATCGGTTGTACGTGTGCTAGAGGTTCAGCCGACGAATCAAGAGGCTCAGATGTTACGGGATCATGTTGCTAGGGGAGAGGACACAACAGGATGGGTTGTGAGTTCAGATTAGAGTTTAAGATTGGCTGGGAGATTACTTGTACCAGGGTCATGCCGTGTTGATATACTACATGATTGTCATCATTCTCGCCTTGCAGTACATCCTGGAGGCACTAAGATGTATCATGATCTGCGCCATCAGTTTTGATGGACAGGAATGAAGAGGGATGTAGTTCAGTTTGTTTCTCGGTGCCTTTCTTGCCAGCAGATAAAGGCGGACCATTAGAGGCCACCAGGATTGTTACAGCCATTACCGATATCAGAGTGGAAGTGGGAGAATATCACGATGGACTTCGTGTCGGGACTTCCTAGATCACCTAAGGGACATGACGCAGTTTGGGTGGTGGTTGATAGGTTGATGAAGTCTGCACACTTTCTCCCCATCCGTGTGAAGGATTCGGTGGACAGGCTGAGTAGATTGTATGTCAGAGAGATAGTCTGGTTACAAGGATTGCTTGTATCTATCTTTTTTGATCGAGACCCGCACTTTACATTGCGCTTTTGGTAGAGTCTTCAGGAGGCATTAGGAGCGAGCTTGACATTCAGCACTGCTTTTCACCCCCAGACGGATGGTTAGTCTGAGAGGACCATATAGATTCTGGAAGAGATGTTGAGGGCCTGCGTACTTGATTTTTGGGGTTCTTGGAAAGATCATCTATCATTGGCAGAGTCTGCATACAACAACAGTTGTCAGTCCAGCATTGGGATGGTATCTTTTGAGGCTTTGTATGGCTGACCGTGTAGATCATCTGTACGTTGGATAGATGTGGGAGAGACCACAGTCTTGGGAACCAACTTGGTGCAGAAAATGACTGAGAAGATTACCGTGATTCACCAACTCCTAGTGATAGCTCAGAGTCACCATAAGAGTTATGCTGACCGAAGGAGGAGACCTTTGGAGTTTGTAGTGGGAGATCATGTGTTTTTAAAGGTCTCACCATGCAGAGGCTTGATGAGGTTTGGCCGCAGCAGGAAGCTATCATCACCGCATTTTATTCGGCCGTTTGAGATCCTTGAAAAGATTGGGGAGGTAGCATACCGTTTGGCTTTGCCACCTCAGTTAGCATCTGTGCACAACGTGTTCCATGTCTCCATGCTTCGGAGGTATGAGCCTCACCCTTCACACGTTCTGGATTGGGTTGAGTTGCGGGTTGATGAAGATGTCACATATGAGAAGCACCCAGTGAAGATTCTAGACACAAAGGAGCAAGTGTTGCAAGGAAGAACAATTGCTTATGTCAAGGTCCTGTGGTTTCATCGCGGGGTTGAGGAAGCGACGTGAAAACTTGAGTCCAAAGTTCGAACAAGATATCCGGAGTTGTTCATTTCGTAGCCTTGTATCGAATTTCAGGAGCAAAATTCCTTAAGGGGGAGAGTTGTGACTCTCGATTTTTTTATTTTCATATATATATATATATATATATCTCATGTGTTGTTTACCACTTTACTCGTTATTTAGAACAGCATGTCTATGTATACGTGTTATGCATGCGGGGTTGTGGTTTCGTTTCTTTATTTGGATTTTTCCCATTGTTGACTGCTCGAGCGGTGGGTGAGCGCTCGAGCAGGCTGGTAGCAGAGATGTATGTCGGTAGAGGTCCGCTCGAGCGGTACTTGGTGTTAGGGTTGGTATACGAAAAATCATATTTTTAGTATTTAATTTAATTTTAATAAAATTAATTTTTTATTTTATGAGAATCTTTATGAGCAATGTATGCATATCATTTCTTTGTTATGCATGGATGTCCAATATTCTGTATAGTATTTAATCTAGTGTGTAGAGTACAGCTTACACAGAGAAGATCAGATTTTAGGTTTTTACAGAATATAAGTTTTATGTTCACAGTTTAGATGGAAATGGACATGACATCGGTACAACTATAGCACAGAAATTTAGTAGACCTATGTTGGTTACGGGAAACAGAATATAGTGTCGTCTATTGTTCTGACTCTCCGTGCTAATACACTTTGTGTGTATTGAATGGGATATTTGGGGTAATTAATTTTATACTGACTATATTAATTAATTCACACTCTAAGATTATTATGAATAGCGTTTATCCTTTTAATTCTAAAATAAATATTGATTTGAATATATTTAATATTTGATGTTTTGATTTATTAGAGGGTGCGATCTTATATGAATTTATATTCCCAGTGAGTTGGATAGCGATATTATTTATATGGCAAATATTAATTATTAACAGAATCTATGTCCTGAAAGATCGAGATTGACGATACCCCCTTAAGGAAGCTTATAAGTTTTGACCGGGCCAAACCCTGCCGGTGGATTTGATTATCCGGCGATCAAATAAGTTAAGCGGAAGGGATTAAGGAATATCTAGATGCCGATTAAATTAAATTATTAGTAATTAAATTTAATTGGCGGGTATCGAGAATCTTAATGTGGGGAGAAATGGTAAGCATTTAATAACAGGAGCTCAATACTATATGGTCTTGAGATTATGGGTCAGAGTTCAATTATAATTCTTTAGTGGTGTGAACTGTAATTCAGTGTGTTATGAAAATTACAGAAACTGCTGCTGGTTTTTCATAATTACAGATACCACTATGAGGTTTTCTTAATTGTAGAAACCGCTGATACGTGTTTGTATTTCACTAGAAGTCTTATTCATAATTACTTCCTATGTCCATGCTGTAGCCTTATATATATGCGGGTAGACTGAACCAGTTTTATAACTTGCTTTGTAAGACTAAAACTGTCCTAGTTTTGCCCGTATGAGTTCTTAGAGGATTATAGCCCACACTATATCTGTAAATCGCATAAGAGAATACAGTAAAAGATCTGACAAGAGCTTCAACTCGGATTCAAATTGTAGTTGAAGATTCGACCGGTAAAATAGTATTTTTCTAAATTAATTTCGGATGCACGGGTTTCATTTTGATCATTCGTCATGAAAAGTTTTATCTAGATGCCGTTTTGACGATTGCCCGTCTAGGTAATTTTTTCTGTTAATTGTTTGCAAAAACAAAGATCTTGGCAGTCTTGCCTTCAACAATTGGTATCAGAGCCATTTTATTTTTTGTTTTCAATTACCAGGGCCAGGTAGTTTTAGAACTATTGTTAACTTTGTTTTGTAGGCGTTTTAATCATGATTTTGTAATCTTCATTTATTTTTCATGTTTGATTGAATGGTGTGAATGATGATTATTTTTTTAATCACGAGGGTTGACCGTGAAAGATTAAATATAAGCTTTCGGGATATAAGATCGATCTAATAGCTAATTTTATATTTTTAAATATCTATTTAAATTATTTAAGAACATGTTGAATATGTCTAAGAACACAAAGAACAAAGGCAGCACCGGCAGTGGTTCGGGTTTTAACGGGCCACAGATCGCGGTAAATTTTTATTGGTTTTAAATGATTTTTTTGGTTATTTTTTCTGAAATATTTATGTATAAAAAATAACATAAAAAATAAGTCAAAAATAGTAAGGCAAAATACCAAAATAGCCCGGTTCCGGTGGCTTTACCAGCGGCGGTTCGGCGGCAGTTTTTATGATTTGTTGGGCCATTTTTGAGACTATTTCTTAGGAAGTCTTTTATACATAAAATAGCAGTAAAATATATCTCAAAATACTGTCAAAAACTAGAAAGAAACAGGGCCAAAAAGATCATTAAAAAAAGAAAAAAATAGCAGCGTTTTTTTTTTCTGCGGTGACGATGCTACAACAGCAGCTTCTAGGCAATTTTTTGATAGTTTTCTAGGCTATTTTCAAGCAATTATTTTGATGAAAAGATTTTATTTTTCAAGAGCTTTCCAACGATATAAAATACATCGAAAACGGAGTTCGAATGAGATCGGGACGGCCTTGGAAAGTTGGCGGTTAAAGGCGGCAGTGCTAGGTGCGGCGGTAGCAGTTTTGGGCAGTATTTTTGGAATGTTTTCGGGCTTCTTTTGAGTAGTTTTTTCATTAAAAAATATTACTTGTTGAGAGCTTTATTTTGATATAAAGTACGTCGAAAACTGAGTTCGGAAAGAAGTCGAAAAAGCCCCAGGAAGTTGGCAGCGCAGTGCTGTTGTGGACAGCAGCATTTTTTGAGGTTCAGACATTTTTTTCGGCCGTTTTTCAGGCTGGCTTCCAGTAGATTTTTTGACAAAAAAATCTCATATTTCGAGAGCATTCCAATGATATAAAGCTTGTCGGAAACGGAGCTCGGATGAGGCGGCGGCAAGGGCGACGCCGGCGTTGGCTGGCGGTGGTCCGGTGGTTTCTCTCTCCCGGAGTTGCTTTGTGTTGATTTTCTAATGTATACGAGACTGATATGATATATCAGTATATATCAGATAGTATAAGGAAAGTCTGATGCAATTAGGACACTGAATCAAAAGCGAATAGGGATTGAAATAGCTGACTCTCTAAGAGAGATTGAAACACTTTAGTGTTTCACTTGGATCATAAAATCGAGATATATGCACATTATGTTTATATATATATATACTACGTGGATGATTTCATATTTGTTTTATTTATCCCATTAATTTAATTAATTTAAAATTTTAATTTTAATTAAAATATTTTGTAATAGAAAATAAAATTAAATTTTTTTAATTAATTAATTTTAATTAAATGAAAAAATTTTAAATATTTTATTTTTTACAAAATATCACGTTTAAGATGATTTTTTTTTAAAATCGGATATCTTGGAATAACGTGAGAATTAATTTTAGATTTTGAATTAATTAAATGAATAAATATTTAATCGAAATAAATTATTATTTTTCAAAAAATGTGGAACGAAAAATAAAATAAATAAATACTTTTAATCACGACCTTAGCTGAAAAGTAGGAAGAAAAACTTTACATTTATTAAATTTTATTTGTTACGCATTTAAACACGAAAAGATGGTTTGATAAACCATAATATTTGGAATCATGTACATGGAAAGATGTTTAATTCTTTCAGATCGTGTATTTTTCAAAATTAATAAATTTATTTTAATTAAACGGATTTTTATAACTTTAAAAAATGTTTTAAAAATCTAAGTGGAAGATAAAATTTATTCACAGATAAATCTCACAGTCTCCATCACCAGTTTGTAGGCGATACAATTAAACCCTGCGTGTCGACAGTAAGGCCTTTCTCTCCAACGGACAGATTAATTGCGGTATCGTCAATATAAATCTCTTTTAGAGATAATTCTCGATAGTTATTAGTGTGGATCATTTCTCCATTTGAAGAATTAATTATGAAACGAGTGATTTGGAATTAGGTGATGGTTAACACTTAGCTGTATGTAATAGTATCATCTCCATCGAGTCACTGTTATTATATACTGGGCCGAAACTATGTCAGCTATTTAATTTTACTTGGCATGGCCAGTTGTCTAGATAGTAAAATGAAAAGGAATTGGCCTGTCTGATCTTATGAAAGATAGTAGGCGTCCTCCCATCGAGGCATACTATTCTCACGTTGCCAAGTGGCTTGCAAATTAATTTTAAAATGGTAGAGAGAACCAAATTAAAATAAATTCAAAATTTTGCTCATCGCAATTAACGGATTTTTTTAATTATGTAATTCTTAGGATTAAAAGGGCTTTCAACTCACTCACTTTAATACTAAAAAAAACAAACTAATGGGACTGAATTTTATTGGCTATAAATGTAATTTGGATATAACTTTAACTACAAATAATATTCGTTCAATACCAGAAAATGTGTTTGTTTATGAAAAATGTTCTTCCACTGAGCCGAAAGGCATGTAGAAGAAAAAATTTCAAAAATAGAGACACAGTTTTCAAGGTAGTTAGTGGGCTATGGACTAGTGTGCAAAAGTCAAAAGGCAGATATTTTCACTGCAACTAGACCCAGCACTAAAAAAAGCTATGTCTAGTAATTCTCAAAAGGCAGAACAAACAGGGTAATTTCTGTTCGCTGGTTGTGGAAACATGTTTAGCAGTGTTATCTACCGGTACCTGGTGTGTAGATACGGGAGCCACTAATCATGTCTACAATTCATTGTAGGGGTTCCAAAAAACTCGACAACTTAGTAATGGAAAGATTTACCTACATATGGGCAATAATACAAAGATAACAGCAGTTGTAGTAGGAGATTTCACTCTCAGTTTTAGTAGAGATCGAGTTTTAATATTGAGAGATTGTCTTTATGTACTTGCTATTAGAAGGAACTTAGTTTTCGTTTTTGAATTGGCTAAAGACGGATATTTAGTTTATTTTAATAACTCTGCGGTTATTAAGGATAATAAACGGATTATTTGTTTTGGTACATTGGTGGATGATCTTTATATTATTACTCTAATCTCTCCTACACTACAACTAACTAAAACAGATAATACATCTATATTACCATATAAGAGAAAGTTTTCTTCTTTAATGAACTAAACGTTTCTTTGGCACTTACGCTTGGATCATATTAATCTAAAAAGGATAAACAGACTGCTAATAGATGGATTTTTGAGTTCATTGGAAGTAGAGGCACTTCTAGTATTTGAATCTTGCTTAGAGGGTTAGATGACCAAGAGGCCCTTTTCGGCCAAAGGTTATAAAGCTAAAGAACCGTTGAAGTTGGTTCATTATGATGTGTGTGGTTCTATGATAATTCAGGATAGAGGTGGCTTTGAGTACTTCATCTGTTTCATTGATGACCACTCAAGATATGGATACATTTACCTGATACACCGTAAGTCTAAATGCTTTGAAAAATTAAAAAAATTTAAGGCAGAGGCGGAGAAGCGTCTTGGTAAAAGTATCAAATCACTACAATCTGACTGTGGTGGGGAATACCTCTTTGGAGAGTTTAAGAACTATTTTTCATTAGAGGGGATTATATCCCAGTTGACTGCACCTGGCACTCCGCAGCAGAATGGTGTAGCAGAAAGAAAGAATAGGACTCTTATGGAAATGATAAGGTCCATGATAAGTTATTTAGATTTACCTGATTGGTTTTGGGGACTCGCTTTAGAGACAACGACTTACATTCTGAACTTGGTACCTTCTAAGTCAATACCTTTTACTCCCACAGAATTGTGGATCGGGCGTAAGCCTAGTCTGAAACACATTCGAATTTGGGGGTATCCAGCATATGTGTTAAAAGGGAAGGCAGGGTGGTCTGTTTTATAATCCTAAGGATCATAAGGTCATTGTTAGCACTAATGCCCGATTCTTGGAAGAGAATTATATTATGGATCACAGGGCCAAAAGTAATATTGTTCTGGAATAACTAAAAGAAAATACCAGTAGAACGGAAGAATAAGTCACTGATATCCCATTACCTCATCGTAGTGGGAGGATTATCGGGACAGGTGCAAATCAAGAACAGGGTGCTGATGCACAGGGTTCTGATTCTTCACAGCGTGTTACTACTAGTACACAGACACAGGTAGTGCCTCGTCTTCGTGGGAGAGTTGTTCATCAACTTGACCGGTATATGTTCTTAAGAGAGTCTTTTGATAAGATCCCGATATAACTAGATATCAAGCCTGTAACTATAATGAAGCACTTCAAAACAATGATACAGATCTTTGGCAAATGGCAATGAATTCAGAGATAAAATCTATGTATTCCAATCAGGTCCGAAAACTTGTAGAACCACCCGAAGGGATAAAATCCATTGGATGCAAGTGGATTTACAACAGGAACAGAGGAGCAGACGGGATGGTTGAAAGCTTCAAAGCTAGGCTTGTTGCTAAAAGGTTCACTCAGAAAGAAGGGATCGATTATGAGGAAACCTTTTTATTGGTAGCCATGTTTAAGTCTATCCGAATTCTCTTAACCATTTCAGCTCATTTCGATTACGAAATCCGGCAAATGGATGTCAAGACAGCTTTCCTTAACGGAAGTCTTGACGAGTGTATCTATATGATACAACCAAACGGATTCATTACAAAGGGCCAGGAACACATGTAGTGTAAGCTTAAGAGATTCATTTATGGTTTTAAGCAGGCATCGATGTCTTAGAACACTCGGGTTGATCAAGCCATTAAGTCTTGTAGTCTTGATCAAAGTCCAGATGAGTCCTGTGTGTACAAGAAGCGTGACGGAAGCGTGGTGATCTTCCTAATACTTTATGTAGACAATATCTTACTCATCTAAAATGATGTGGGGGCATTATCTATAATTAAAGTATGGTTATCTGGGTAATTCGATAC
Organism: Heliamphora pulchella; assembly: GCA_032270985.1. NCBI lineage: Eukaryota > Viridiplantae > Streptophyta > Magnoliopsida > Ericales > Sarraceniaceae > Heliamphora > Heliamphora pulchella. The sequence continues at coordinate 21,838 of JAULJZ010153298.1, forward strand.
GAAGGACTTGGGAGAAGCTAGTCACATCCTTGGGATCAAGCTTGTGTGAGATCAGAAACAAAGGATGATGGGCTTATCACAAGCAAAATATATCGATTATATCCTTGCTTGTTTTAGCATGCAAGATTCCAAGAAAGGGTTTCTCCCTTTCAGGCATGTAATCACTCTATTCAAAGATCAGTATCTTAAGACACCTGATGAGATAGAGAAGATAAAGGTGGTTCCTTATGCTTCGGCAGTAGGAAGCCTCATGTATGCTATGCTTTGCACTAGACCCGACATCTGCTTTGCCGTTGACAGTTGGCATGGTTAGCAGATATCAGTCTAATCTAGGACAGAAGTATTGGACTACGGTAAAGAGTAGAATCAAGTACCTGAAAAGGACTAAGGATTATATGTTAGTTTACCAAACAGACAGTCTAGTACCTTTGGGATACACAAACTCAGATTTTCATTCAGACATAGAGCTTGTATCAGGAGACAACCTTGCAGATCCTTTACAAAGAGCTTACCTGCTAAGACTTTTGATAGTCATGTAGAGGGCATGGAAGTCAGATGTATAGTAGCATAATTTTGAGTATAAGTGGAAAATTGTTAGGGTTGGTATACTAAAATTATTTTTTTAGTATTTAATTTAATTTTAATAAAATTAATTTTCTATTTTATTAGAATTTTTATGAGCAATGTATACATATCATTTCTTTATTATGCATGGATATCCAATATTCTGTATAGTATTTAATCTGGTGTGTAGAGTATGGATTACACACAGACGATTAAATTTTAGGTTCTTGCAGAATATAAATTTTATATTCACAGTTTAGATGAAAATGGATGTACCATCGGTACGACTGTAGCACAGAGTTTTAATAAGCTTGTCTTGGTTACAGAAAACAGATAATAATGTCGTCTATTGTTCCATCTCTCTGTGCTAGCACACTTTGTGTGTATTGAACGGGACATTTAGGGTAATTAATTTTATACTAACTATATGAATTAATTTACATTCCAAGATTATTATGAATAGTACTTATCTTCTTAATTTTGAAATAATTGGTGATTTGTATATATTTAATATACGTTGTTTTGATTCATTAGAGCGTGCGATCTTATATGGGTTTATATTCTCGGTGAGTTAGATAGCAGCATTATTTATATGGTAAATATTAATTATTGACGGAATCTATGTCCCGAAAGATCGAGATTGACGATACCCCCTTAAGGATGCTTATAAGTTTTGATCGGGGCAAACCCTGCAGGTGGATTTAATTATCTAGCGGTCAAATAAGTTAAGCAGAATGGCTTAAGAAATATCAATATGCCGATTAAATTAAATTATCAGTAATTAAATTTAATTGGCGGGCATAAAAAATCTTAATGTAAGAAGAAATGGCGGGCATCGGGAATACTAAATTGAGCTCGTGTTATTAAATGTTTACTATTTCTCCCCACGTTAAGATTCCCGATACCTGCCAATTAAATTTAATTACTGACAATTTAATTTTATCGGCATATTGATATTTTTTTAAGCCTTTCCGCTTAACTTATTTGACAGCCGGATAATAAAATCCACCAGCAGGGTTTGGTCCGGTCAAAACTTATAAGCTTTCTTAAGGGAGTATCGTCAATCCCGATCTTTCGGGATGTGAATTGCGTCAATAATTAATATTTTTCATATAAATGCTGCTATCCAACTCACCGGGAATATAGACCCATACAAGATCGCACCCTCTAATGAATCAAAATAACAAATATTAAATATATGCAAATTAATAATTATTTCAGGATTAAGAGGATAAGCACTATTCATAAAACCTTGTGGTGTGAATTAATTTGTATAGTCAGTAGTCAGTACTAAATTAATTACCCAAAATGTCTCGTTCAATACACACAAAGTGTACTGGAACAGAGAGTCGGAACAATTGACGACGTTATTATCTGTTTCCTGTAATTAAGACAGGCCTAGTAAAACTCTGTGCCACAGTCGTACCGATGGTATATTTATTTCCATCTAAACTGTGAATATAAAATTTATATTCTGCAAAAATCTAAAATCTGATCTTCTGTGTGCAAGCCGTACTCAACACACCAGATTAAATACTATACAGAATATCGGACATCCATGCATATCAAAAAAATAATACACATACATTGCTCATAAAGATTCTCATAAGATAAAAAATTAATTTTATTAAAATAAAATTAAATACTAAAAACATGATTTTCAGTATACCAACCATAACTGATTCGACTAGTAAAATAGTATTCTTCTAAATTAACTTCGGATGCACGGGTTTTATTTTGATTGTTCGTCATCAAAAGTTTTATCTAGAGCCCGTTTTGGCGATTGCCTGTCCAATTAATTTTTTCTGTTAATCGTTTGGAAAAACAAAGATCTTGGCAGTCTTGCCTCCAACACTTGGGCGCTCGAGCGGTGGAGACCTGGCACGAAAATCTATAAAACCCACAAAAATATCTTTTGAGTCATAAAAATATCTTTTTCAAGTTTATCTCTTTCTTTACACCTTTTTCTCTCCGCCTTCTCTCTAACTTCTCGGTGGTCTAGGGCTCAGTTCGGCTCAAGACATACATGGCCCAAAGTTATTCATACTCGACACAACATGTGAGGCCCGGTTCCTTTTATTTTCATATATATCATGTATTATTTACCGCTTTGCTCGTTGTTTAGAACAACATGTTTATGTATACATGTTATGCATGCGGGGTTGTGGTTTCATTTCTTTATTTAGGTTTTTCCCATCGTTAACTGCTCGAGTGGTGGGTGTGCGCTCGAGCGGGCTAGTGGCAGAGATGTATGTCGGTAGGGGTCCGCTCGAGCAGTGCTTAGGCGCTTGAGCGGTGGAGGCCTGGCGCAAAAATCTATAAAACCCATAAAAATATCTTTTGAGTCACAAAAATATCTTTTTCAAGCCTATCTCTTTCTCTACATCTTTTTCTCTCTGGCTTCTCTCTAATTTCTCGGGGGCTCGAGGCTCAGTTTTTAATGTTCAGACAACGGATGCTTAGTATCCTTGCGGTGGGCTACGCTTTCATCCGGATAGAATTTCGTTTTAATAAAGTTCAGTTTTGCACGTGGATTGAGGCGTCGAATTTTTTACTCAACAAGGTATGATCCTAGATTATGTTGTCTTTAAAGGGTGCTACGTGCAATTATATGCTTTTTTACTAGTTAAAAATGCATGAAAATTTTTTGGTTGTTTTCGGTTGGATGGAATTGGATTTTGAATGTTTCTTTCAAGGTTCTGTGGTAGTTTTGGGCTTATATATGTCCGAAGGTGAAAAAGGGAGTTTAGAGGCTTCGATTTGGGTTTGAAAATGTAAATTTGAAGTATAATAGTGAAGAGAGTGGGTTTTGGGGATTGAAACTCAAAACAGGAAAAATTTGGGTTTTTCTTGCGCAGGGTTATTTTTTTTTATCATATCTCCATAATTCGGACTCTGAATTGGGTCATTTTTGTACTCAAACCGAAGCCCCGAAAGTCTTCTTTTCAATGACACCAATCTCACAATAAAATTCTTCTTGTAGAAAAAGGTATGATCAAAATAGTGAGGGTATTTCAAACTTTCTTAACCGTTTTTCATCCGTTTTTGGCCAAATGTCATGTTTTATGCTTAAATCTTGTTTGTTTGGGTAAGAAGCATGTTTAGTGCTTTTTTTGGTTTATTACATGATATGACTTATGGATGTTCATAGTTTTGAAAAGGTGGTTTCAAAAACGGAGGATTTATGAAAATCTTGAAACGTGTTTTTGGAGGTTTGGAGTAAACCCTCGGGGTTGAGTTTCATCTTTTAAACATTTTGATGGAAACGATGGAATATTTTGAAATGTTTAGTTTGATCTCCATGTTGATAGATGGATCTTTATACACATTGATGTATAATTATGAAAATATTTTCGTAGTTGAGTTACATACTAGTTTTTAAATGATTTCTATAGATGTACCGTGACAGTGGGTGTGATGAGTTGGGCTTTTATTACTCCTCGGTAGAAGTCCAAAAACATGCGCAGAGTAGGTCCATATGGTCCTTCAGGTTAATTCCCGTAAACGAGGTGGTGTGTGCTTAGTACCCTCAGGTTTCCAGTACGTAAACTAAGTGGTTACATTGTTGTGACTCCATATAGAACTTGTCATTACTTAGCAGGCCCTGAGCGGTTTAAGAGTAATGGGCAAGAGTCTATAGTTGTTACCTTTGTCCATGTGTGTGACAGAGTCGGTACATAGGATTCTGTTAGTTCTAGGCAACACAAGAGTGGGGTGAATTGATTCTTAAAAAAAATAACAATTTAAAAAACCTTTTTGAAAACCTTTTAATATTGTAAAAAGATATAGCAATTTAATCAAAAATTAAAGCAATGCAAGTATTAAAAAGGTTAGGAATAGAGAGATTGAACCGGACACCAAGGATTTATAGTAGTTCAGCTTCTTCTAAGCCTACGTCCACTGCTCAAGTTTTTCCTCGAGTATTTTCACTATACATAATACTTTACGGGCGTATTCCAAACCTTTACAATCTTCAAGACTTCGCTTGAAATGAGCTGAATGTATACGGGCACATTCACAAGCCTAACAACTTTAAGAATATCCTATGAAAATAAGCCCATGTTTTCTTCTAATCTCTCTTGAACTCTTCTTTGATGAGTTTTTCTCACTCACTCAAAGGATAAATGGTGACTCACCCTTGATTACAATAAATAAAGTGTAATAATGAGAATCACTCACTCTCTTTACAGAAAAGATTTACAATAATTGAGAAGGTAAAGAGAGATGATGAACAAGAGCTGGAGATTCAGCAATAAATGAGAGGTTGAGATTTCTGAGTTTGATTCAAGCAATGGAACAGTAAATTTAAGTCTCCAATTGGAGTAAATACTGAGAAGTTACTCTTTATATAAGCTCTTGTGCATTCATAACGTTGGAGGTAGGTAGGAGCAATAAATGCCAAAAATCCAGCCGTTGAGATATGTCGCGAGTTTGAATTTTCGTCGTAGGTGTCGACACAAATGTCTTTGGTGTTGACACAAAATGTCTAGGGCAGGATCCCTTAAGTGGTTGGGTTGACACAAATATTCTAAGGGGTCGACACAATTCTACACTCTACCTTACTAACATCATGGTGTCGACACAATTGGATCTGGTGTCGACTCGTTTGAAACTTCAGCATCCGGAGGAACCACTTTGTGTCGACTTAACTTGCCTTTGGTGTCGACATGAATTTCTGCAGGATGCCTCAATTCTTTTGTGTTGACTCATCTTCATTTGTGTCGACTCAAATGTACTTCCGGATCTGAGAGGAGGCACTTTGTGTCGACTCATGTTTTCTTTGGTGTCGACACTAAATTTTGTGGGCAGCCTCGAGACTTTTGTGTCGTCTCATCCTTAGTTGGTGTTGACACCTCAAAATCTACAGGTGGCCTCGATTGTTTTGTGTCGATCTACACTTCCGGATATCGAAAGTAAGGATCACTTTTGTGTTGACACAAAACTAATTTGTGTCGACTCTTTTTGAGTACTGAGAGCTTTGGCTCTTTTGTGTTGACACAAAACTTGTTTTTGTTGACACTAACGTTTTGAAACCTGAAGATCAACTTCATACAAATGTTAGGGTGTCAAACCATTTTATCAATGGGTGTTGACACACTTGATGAGATTCAAGTATGTTTTGCCATAAAAGTGTTTGAGTTATATTTTTCAATTGGTTTCAATACAAAATATTCTCATTTAAGAATATGTGAGTGTTTTAATATTTTTGAGAGTTATGTCATTTCTTTTTGGCTAAAGGTGTTAACTTAATTGTTCAAAATGTATTAACACTTTCATTTTGGGAATATAAAATATTATCCATTTAAATCCATTTATTCTTAGAAAATAAATTCTAAAAATCTTAAAAGAAGGATAAAGAAGATATAAGTGATGTTGGTGCGATTTTGGTGCGTCACTATGTGCGAATTATAGCGGCGTAATTATCCCCTGTTCGAATGAAAATTATGTCCCCCTCTTCAGTTATGGTTTCCCCTACAGACGACTTAGCGAATCTAATTGGCGCGACGGCGGCTCCGCGAACTGGTTCTCTGTTCCAAGATTCGGTAAGCGCAACTCCAGACGATTTCGAAAGGGTCGCGATTGCGGCTCTAAATCGTGCACGGCTAGGGCTTAGCCCTCTCGGCAAGGACTAGATTGGGGCTATTAAAGCTCACATGGAAAATCGCCATGGCAAAAAGCTTACATGTCCCCCAGATACAAACCTTTCCTCCGCGCCTGTTGTTGATGGAGCTCAAGTTGCTAGGGATACAGTTGAGGTTGGTATTGAATGTTTTTCTGAGGACATTAATTTTAGAATAGGGGGTGTTTTGCTGAGAGAGCATCATTTGGGTCTTCCCCGTGGTATTGCTCACCCGGGGACACGAGGCGGCTTTCGTGGCCGTACGCGTCGCATACCAGGCAGTAGACCCATGGAGCCTCATCCCCTGTAGGAGAATGGAGGTGCGCCCCTGAATGCACGCCATGTGGTTGATAGAATGCTAAGCAAAACTTGGGCATCTTTGTTGACTACCCGAAGCTCTTCTGAAACAAGTTTTGAGTATGTTGCACCTGTGGACCCTGCGAATGGAGCTTTTTTGGATATTGGAGGGGACTTGATTGATTCTCAGGAATGGGAGCCCTACTTAGTGGGTTATTTCCTGGAAGCTACCATGCCGTTTGCGTTGGTTAGGGCAACAGCAAGAACTTTATAGAACGGGGGCGGCTTGACAAAGATATATGGTAAGTAAGGACAAGGGTTTTTATTTCTTTAAGTTCAATAGTATGGAAGCTATGGAAAGTTTTCTTGATAGAGGGCCGTGGCATTTCTCGGGGAAGCTTCTTATCCTTAAAAAATGGAGGAAACGGTTTCCTTTAACCAAGGAGGCAATGTCCACGATTCCTGTGTGGGTCAGGCTCCATGACCTGCCGCTAGAATTTTGGAATGCGCAGTGTTTAAGTAGAATTGCAAGTCTTTTAGGTGTGCCTTTGTTTTTGGATCGTGCTACGGATTTGAAGCAATGTATTTCCTATGCTAGAGTTTGTATTGAAGTTGATGCGACCCATTTTCTTACACATGAGATTTCCATTTGGTGTGAAGGCAAAATTGTCCTAATTCGTGTAGAATTCCAAGGGCTTCCTGCTATGTGCGTCACATGCAAGGCTTTTGGGCATGATATTAGTAAGTGCCACCGTTCTATGCAAAAAACTAGTGTAGAGGTTTCCAAGGATCAAACTGAATGGATTAAAGTTGGTAAAGGTAAAGATGTGAGCCTAGGATCTCCTGTCATAGCGAAGATAGTTCCTGATGTTGAGAGGCCGATGCCTTCCACCCATAATAATTTTGTTATTAAGAATTCTAGAACTCCGGTTCAAGTGGAGAGAGTTAAAACTAAGCATGTTTCGGTCCCGCTGGTTGCTTCCCCTTCTAGTGTGGAGCACAGTAAAGCTGAGACTGTGGAGCCCCGAGATGATGCACCTCCTGTGAATTCTACATCGTCAACCAATATGGGTGAAAGGAAGCAAAGGGATAATGTGGCAATCTCTAACTCCTTCCGAGCGCTTTTGGATGTGGA
>JAULJZ010153308.1:0-29452 GCA_032270985.1 Heliamphora pulchella
ACAGCAGTAGTGTCTGCAATCCTACCTCGTTGAGCCAACTGCTCGACGTCTCAAAAATTGAACCTCGACGAAACGGGATTCTGTCCGGATGAACGTGAAGCCCCCGGCACCAATGCCAAGAATCTACAGTCCGATCGTTGAAAATCGAGCTCCGAACCCTCAGGAATCTAGAGAGAAGGCAGAGAAAACAAAAACTTACTCAAGAAGCAACCTCCTTTAAAATATCTCCAGGCCTGATATTTATAGAAAAACGCCCAAAAACCCAGGTCAGTCGACTGAACCTTCCGGTCAGTCGACTGAAAAGCTTCTGGAAAACCAAAAACTTTCCACCGACACACGTCAGTCGATTGGACCCTCTAGGTCAATCGATTGAACCACCAAAAAGTCCACTCAGTCGACTGAACTCACTCCCTTAGTCGACTGAATCTTCACTGGAATTTTTTTCAAACTGTTTTCGATGACAGAACATGTTTTATAGCCCCGAACCAAACTAAACATGTCTCTAAAACATCCCCGAGGTCAAAAGGGTAATTCTAATACCTTAAACACTTGAATCATTCCAAAAAGAAATGGGCCGGGGTCTCACAACTCTCCCCCCTTGAAGGAATTTCGTCCCCGAAATTCAACACTAAATCTCAAGCCAAACACAACCCATCAATCATCAATAATCTCTGATGCAAACTAAGCGATACCGCATAGCAGCAGAAATGACCAAACAATTGAACTTTCAAACCTATCGTCACACGAGGTAAGCACAATTTGAAGATCCGATCTCTACACAAACTGTCCACACGTGCAAGTCCCACTGACACTACTGTCATTCATGAAACATCTATCAAACATTGGATCGAGATCCAACTCACGCTGCTCAACCTCGAAACAGAACTCTCGCTGAACATAAATCACTCCAGGGATAAACGCGTCATACGTGACCAATCCACCATGGAACTTAATCTCAAACACTCTCTATTTCTAGGACATAGAGACTATCCCCTTCGTTCTTACTGCCACAATTTGGCTTAAGCACCCCTCACAATGCACACTAAGGACTATCTCCACAAGTGCAAACACCTGACATCGATCCCTGACATCGACCTCACGAAGTCACATACTCCACTTACAAACTTTTCTCAAGTTCTGACGATTACCAGACGACCACCAACTTTGGTACCACATCGCTACCCTGCTGATACTAACTCCCATCCACAAGCCACAACACAAACATTCAACTCCAGAGAGAAGCTCACTTAACTCACCTGGAATAACAAAGAACGCATTTCATCTAAATCTTCATCCTCGATTCAACTTTTCATCACGAACCACAATTCTCTAGGGTGAGAGAAACTACTAGGTAATACATCATTGCCCCAAACAAGGTTTCACACAATTGACAAACCAATTTGGCACCACAGTCACAAGGTCACCTAACCCCAACGAGTCACTCAACCCAGCACGTCACGTAGACAGAACAACTCAATAGATATCCAAAAACCTATACAAACCCAATCAAGTCTCCCGTTCAACCACACATGACTACACATCATAACATCTCGTTATTCGATCACTGATACCAAGGTTATAGACTACAGACTAACCTCAAGCCACGCATGATCACCGTCATCTGTCAAGGAAAATAAATGGCTATCATCTGACAACAAACCACACACTCATAACACATAACACATAGATCAGTCCCTGAGTCCACAATAGTAGAATATTCGAACTCCACACTTATCCGTCAAGTAACCAACCAAGATTTGTCTCTTAAACTTCGCAATTTTTTCATCTATAGAACCTATCATGGCCCTTCCGTTCTGTTCCCAACCAAACCATTGCGTCGGCCCGAACAGGCTACGCTGACCAAGGCTTCTCAAACATGGATTCCATCCTAAATCATACCTTACCACATTCTTGGAACCACCATCCAAACAAGCAACAGTTATGCCAAAGCACAACACTTACCACGGCCGATAACCATTTCTCGACTCTAGGAACTCTGAACAGCTCCAAGTCCCAAACAGGACGCAAGCCTGACTCACAAGAGTCTATCAAAAATGTTCCATATCACAGTTGCACTGCTCTGATAAAATTTCCCGCTCTACCATGAGCTAGAAGGACAACCATACACACACAACCCAGAACAAGCCGCACACAACGGTTAAGGAGTCTCTACTAATCACTACAAAAGAACACTATGTATCAACACCAACTTTCTTGTCAACAAGAACAAGTAAAAACCTTTCCGGTCTATCAACTCGACCTCACAGGGAACATAACCCAACAAGTTCACCCATTATACAAAACGAGCCAAACTAACTAGGTTACCACACTCATTCATACTCTTTTACGATTTTTCACCATGGGATAATACGAACCCCATCATCCGATTCTTTATGGTCCCCAACTGCGGGAGCAATCGGATCCCAAGTCATACACACGGATGCTTAACATGCACGAAGGCACATATCCATGCACCACGCATCGAAACCACGAAGAATCAATTCCATGACCACCCAATCACGGCGATACAAGTTTCTGAGGCACACTCAAAGGATCACAACACGAATATGAAATCCACAGAGATTCTATAGTCAAAGAACACAACCAACTTAGAACTAATCAAGAAACTGGCATCTTTATCCAACCGGGATGAAACAACTCACACCAAATAATCGTCTATGAAGAAACGCTCTCTCTCCATCCAAACGAAAGAAAATGGTCAACAAGAAACCATTGCCTAACCTCAGTGTACTTTCAGTACCCGGCGTACTCCTTGTACTCGTCAACACTTAGTCTTTAAAGAACCCTGTAGACCTTACCTTGAAGCCACGTCGACTACAGTCAAACAGCTGCTGTCAACTATCATCACGGTGCTCAGACCATTCGCTACACCAAGCTCTAAACTCTTCGGCATCAATCGCACACATACGAATACCATCAAGTCACATATCTTACACAACACCTCCCATCCCAAAGGATTACAACCTCATCATTACGCGTGCACGGAGACACACATCAACAGTCCCATCGTGCCAAAATCTCACTCCACATGGTTGCACTTACTCACCTAACACCTGCTTGGTAAATCACAATCACGTCACGGCCTCGAGCCCACTATCCAAGCCGGTCACATAGGAAGTGCATGCACGGCACCACACAAAAGATACCCCATCCTAAGACCCTTCATTTAGAGTTACTACTCCCTTAACAATGCAGACACCTTCCGCACTTCAGCTCTCAAAGCACACATCGATCACATGCATCATACTCACAATTGCTCACCTATCGTCCTAGGCCAGCCAAACCACATAGCGCATTGCTGAGCCTTATTACTCCACACTTTGTTTCCATGGGCAAACAACATACCCACCTCTGAACCTAAGGTGGAACACAACTACCTCCAGACATATCACACACAGGATATACCGTCTCAACGCAAGCCAACCACATTCTTGAACCCGTCTACGATCCCTTCAAACCTCATGCACCCGGCATGATTCCCAAACACAAACTCCTGATTACTAGGTTAACAACTAGATCACACACTTGCGTTCTCATAGGACTCTCACAGAACTGTTACTCGTCCCATGTTAGAATCACAACCTGAACCTTTACACATTCCAACATAGTCGCGACCCATGCTTTTCCTACCATATCTACAACTCATACAAGACCCCACATCCTCGAGTTCACTCATGTGGAACTCAAGTCTCAAACCTCAAAAGGTATACAACGTCTAAGGTCATCAGAACTACTCAGACTTCCAACAACATCCTCAAATGCTACTCTGACTATCGTCAACTTCCAACTGACCACCATCAACATCCAAACTACTAGGAAATACCTCCAGAACCACTTACGTTCTACTATCTCTACATACACCCGGCCAAGGATTACTACGCTCCCATCCCTTATGTTCCCGTCTATACTCCATCCTGAGTACACGGCTCATGACATAGCATGGCTCACGACGTACCTAATCAGTCACACGGCCAGAATAATATACACCAAACCCTAATCAGAAGGGATAATCACGATCCACAGACCCTATCCAGCAATGTGGTCATAACAACTGATTCCAAGGGTCTCCGACAACCCATCGCCCCTACTCACGAGGCCATCTGTAACACAACTACAACTTTCACTAGCATACTCATAAGAGGAGCCAGCTACCAAAGCCGAAGCTAACAACCAAACTTTGACTACACCCGAACAAACTATGCTCATGCCAACGCTCAACAGTTTGCAAACCGAGGCCAACCTCACTCGGCTGAACCCAACTCATTGACGCGCTCCACAACATACCAGGCGATCAACACTCAACCCATAACCTTACTTCTGTAACTACCACAACTGATAGCAACCAAGTCGCACATCCAAGACCCAACCACGATCTCATCGTCTCGAAGGGTGTACATGATATATATAGAGAAAACATGAAACACGACAACCTAAGGTCGATCTATGATGTTATTTCTAACACCTACCACATAATCATACTAACACATATCCACAACAATTATGCAAACACAACACCGATACCGAGGAGAACCGATAAGAATGACTCATCACTTTGGATAACCTACTCAGATTTCTTGCTAGAAATTACGTTCACAAAACGCGTTTCTAACTTGGCTCCTAAGTTTGTTAAACCAAACGCCCGAAGGCAAGACTAATCAATCCTAAGATTTAACCTTTATGCTCACATATACACGGCATTAACATGCTCAACAACTAACATGCTTATGATCCAAACAAAGGCAACTAAGCACACACATCTTTCCTCACCAGGTACTGCACCTGCTTCCCACAGCTCGTAGGTATTCGAACTCAGAGCTCTGATACTAAGTTGTTACATTCAAAATTTTGGGACACACGAAAAGCCACCGAATAACTGCCAAAACTGCCCAAACGAAAGAGATAAAAACCCTAACACCCAAACGTGGATAAAACCTTTATAAAAGTGTACTACCGAGGGTTTATTTAATTTAAAGGAGTAGCCTAAAGTCTACGATTTCGGCCCCCGAAACCAAGCCTTTAAAGCAAAACACAAGTTTGAGATGATAAAATCTTTTTCGTTTAAAAGAAGCTTAGGCCTTTCAAAATCTCCCTCGAAGCACAAAAGTTTTGAATGAAATCTAAATCATTTGAAAACCCTTTTTGTAAACCGTGATACAACAAACCCATGGTTCTTTCAAAGCATTAAAACATGCATACATCCATAAGAACTATATACGCATTACAACATGTTATACCCAACATGAAACATATATGAAAGGTATACACAACCTATCAAGACAAAACAGAAATCTTATCATTAGCCACCTCCGGGCACCCCAAGGTCAACCTACAGGACCACGTACACCTGAAAAAGGTTTTACAACAAAATCCCACACAGTGAGCCGAAGCCCAATAGGAACAGACTATAAAGCTGTAAAGCAGGTTACACAATCATGAACATACTGACTCAACCACAGGAGCCAAAAAGGTTTTTCCCTAAAAAATTACAAGTTTTCCATCTTTAAAATAATGCATATCATCCACACAGATATCATGCCACAGATAAGAAAAAGCAATAATCAAAACCTTGATTTTGTTCACCCGGAACACACAACCAGGACCAAAACATTATTTTTCCACTCGGAACACACAATCGAGGAAAATAAAACGATAAGCAGTAATAAAATAATATGCTCCACTCGGGTTACACAACCGAGGAAAAAAAATTCAATGTACCGACTCTGCAACACAGACAAATGTAACAACTATAGACTTCCTTTCCATTACCCTAGTCACCACTTAAGGCCTACTTGGTAATGAAAACTTCTATACGGAGTTACGACAACGTAACCACTTAGTTTACTGGTTCACAACCCGAGGGCACTAAGCACCCACACAACGCCATTCACGGAGGCAATCGACTTAGTTTACAGGTTCACAACTCGAGGGCCCTAACCACCCACCAACCAATTAGTTTACGAGTTCACAACCTAAGGGCACTAAGCATCCACTAACCTCGTTTACGGGGATTAACCCGAAGGCATGTAGGGACCTACTCTGTGCACGTTTCTGAACTTTTACTGTGGAACAATGGAAACCCAACTCAACACACCCACTGTCATGGTACATCTAAGAAAAACATTTAAAAACCACCCATAAAACAATTTAAAACTCGCAAAACAGTTCTATATCGCATGTATAAAAGTGATCCAATCCATCCACATGGAGATCTACAAGCATGTAACAACAAATTTTCAACAAAATATTTTAAAGGCTGAGACTCAACCCCGAGGGTTAGCTCTAAACCTCTAAAAAGATGTTTTTCACAACTTTTCACAAATCTCCGTTTTCAAAACCATTTTTTTGAGAACTACGGACATCAACACACTTGAATCATGAAATAAATCAAGAAAGGCGTAAAAACACACTTTTAACCCAAAATACAAGGTTTAAACATGAAAACAACGTTAAATGTATTTTCTACCCGGTGAAAATACATATAATTGTATATAATACCTTTAAACAACAGTAGGGTCTGAAATCTTACCTTGTTGATCCAAAAACTCGACATTTCGAAAACCAAACCTTGACAAAACGGAATTTTATCCGGATGAACGCGAAGCTCCCAGCATCAACACCAAGAATCCGTAGTACGATCGCTGAAAATCGAGCTCCGGACCCTTAAAAATCTAGAGAGAAGGTAGAAAAAACCGAAACTTACTCAAGAAGCAACCTCCTTCAAAATATCTCCAGCCCTGATATTTATTGAAAAATGCCCAAAAACCCAGGTCATTCGATTGAACCCTCCTGGTCAGTCGACTGAAAAGCTTCTGGAAAACCAAAAACTTTCCACCGACATAGGGCAGTCGACTGGACCCTCCAGGTCAGTCAACTGAACCACCAAAAAGTCCACTCAGTCGACTGAGCTCACCCCTTTAGTCGACTGAATCTTCTCTGAATTTTTTCTCAAAATGTTTTCGATGACAGAATATGTTTTATAGCCCCGAACCAAACCAAACATGTCTCTAAAATATCACCGAGATCAAAAGGGTAATTCTAATACCTTAAACACTTAAATCATTCAAAAAAGAAATGGGTCGTGGTCTCACATACACCGACTCACACGAGCCACAAAGATAACAGGTATATGTTTGCAGCACCGGTATACATATCTATATCGACTCACACAAGCTCCAATAACAGTGCTACAGTAACAAGGTGATAGACACCCAACACAAGGATTTTCTCGGACTCTCACCGAAGGACCACAGCCCCATCTACTACTTAGTTATCCGTAGTTAATCCATGCAATGTATGCAACTCACGCGACACACGCCACCTACACGATGCAACCGCACAACGCACCACTTGCAACACACGCAACACATGCCTCTTCAGGACCTCTTTTCTGCCCTTCAAATACCAGCACACAAGCACATCGTTAGGACCACATTCCCGTCCCTCTAATTCCCACGTACACACACATGCAGTGTTAACCAGAGTTAACATACATCAAACCACTTTTTCGTTCATCGTTAACCAGAGCTAACGTTCATCGAATCACTTTTTCGTCCATGGTTAACTAGAGTTAACCTTTATCAAACCACTTTTTCGTTCACGGACCACTTTTCCGTCGACATCCCATCACACACACGCATCAATAAAACCAGAGTTTTAGATGCATCAAGACCACATGTCTCTCCCACAACATGCATAAGTAAACTGAAATTTTAAATGCACAAAGCCACGTATAAACACTAGGTTTCACATAACGACGCCATATGTCCTGCCACAACATCACATGTCACACGACCCGACATCACATGCCACATAACCCGATATCACATGCCATACAACCCGACATCCACTCACTTGGATGACCTGTCCTCTCACCTGGACAACCAACAACGCATAAAATCAAAACCTAACCCGTAGGCCAACACCAAACCTTCCACAATACAGTTTTACAAACGTTTCCCCAAACCCCGACTTTTTCCCCAAACCCCCTTTTGAGAAAAAAAACGTCGGACCCAACACGTCCCGCACCCAACGATGCACCAACCACCCCGCACACAACCGTGCACCAACCCCCCGCATCTAACCATGCACGTCAACCTCAAGGATAACCACATAATCCGAGCAACTCCCGAGGCCACCACACGACCCCTAAGGCGACAACACGACCAATTTCAACAAGAAATGGCCTACACCCCTCTTCATGGATTTAGTCGACAGAATCACATAATTCCATCAACTGAAAAGCCACAAGAGGAGAGCCAGTCGATTGAACCCCATAATTCAATCGACCGAAAAGCCACACTAGAACAACAAAATGGCCTCACATAGGACAACAGTTGACTGGACTCCCACCTAGTCGACCAAAAAAGGCTACTAGAATTTTGCAAAAACAGTCGACTGACTTTCCAGTCTAGTTAATTGAACCCCACAACAGACGATCTAATCGACTGAACTACCCAGTTCAGTCAACTGACCCCCGACGAAAACTAACTCTGTAACGTCCCGATTCCATAAAAATTAAAAACTAAAAAAAAGAACAGGAGATTTGTTCAATAGAAGTAATCATTTTTTTTAAACACAACCCTAAAAAATCATCTTTTAACCCAAAAGATAAAAAATCATCTTTTAACCCAAAAGATAGTTTAAACATATTTAGGCAAATCCTTTTTTTAAGAACGAGTTTTCAAGGAAAAACTACCCAGCGGAGGCTGCTCGAGCAGGCCCTCTACCGCTCGAGAGGTCAGGTACCTAAGAGCATCCTGACCACAACCTGAAGATTTTTCTAAAATTTGAGAAAACATTTAATTATCATGAGTCTAAAACACGCTTTTTAAGAAGCTCAAATATAAAGTAAATACGTGCATTTGAAAAGGAAAAGAAAACATCATTTAAACCCAAAGACTTGAAGTTTTTACCTTTGAAACCAAAGGGTATCATCCAAACCAAAAATCAAGGGATTCGAGCCAAGATATAAATCCAACGCCCTTACATGCATGCAAATATATGGACAGGATCTTATCGTCTTGCAAAGGAGTGCTTCAACCCGTAATACAGTTACCCCCAAAAAGATTTATATTTACAACATCTTCATTTCTAAAAAAGGTGCTACAACAAGAATGCAATCCTATCCACTATTCAAAATGGTCCGGCTACCGCCGCCTCAATCCAAAATCTTCTCTTGCTATCACCTGAAATGTTGTTAAATAACATTAGCCGAAGTTTGTAGGAAAAAAACTAACAATGAGCATATGCATAACATGTGAATATGGTTATGCTGGATGTACACATAAGTTTAACCGAAAAGCACCTCGTTTGTCTCAACTCAAAGTCCCAATGTCTAACCAAGTTTTGGTAAAAGTAACAATTATATCCCATCATCTTATCATTCTCACATTATTCGACACATTTCTAACTCTCATCATTTTATTCAGTTAAGATTTTACTAACCCAATTTATCCACCAATCCAATTCAGTACCAAGGCCGAACGGCGCCTATAGATCTAATCATATTTATCATCACCAGTCCACGTGAGGTCTAAGGGATATACATTCGTTCTATAGCCCGACACGATGAGCACACATTTTCAGCTTTCCTGGGAAACATTGATGGGTGGGCCGTACAAGAGCACGCTTTTACGGGGATTAACCCGAAGGAAGGGCCTACCTTACATTACTGAAGTTTATGGTCTTTCACCAAGGAGAAACTCATGCCCAAACTTAATTATTCAATTTCATCACACGGTACTTTCATCATTTCATACGATCTTCGATTTTTACATTGAAAATCCCAAATTTTCATACTCGACACAAGCATGTGCCACACAGCTCATGAGATATAAGTACAATAGCTTTTTTCAACCCTCAATTTATCCAAAAATCATATCAATTTGTTCATATGGGTTCCCTAACCCCAAAACCCCCAATTTCCATGGTTCAAGTTTAATTTTAAACCCTAACTCAACATTTTTTGAATTCAACCGTATGGAATGACAACACAACGATAGAATCTAGTCACATCCTTCGTGGATCCAAGATTTAACCTCCAATAACAATAAACCCTAGCCTGGGGTTTTGAAAACACCGTTTTAATGCTTTTATATTCGTAGAACTGAAAATGCAACACCTATCATATAGATATTCAGTGGGAGTCTTAAATCCTACCTTAGGGACGCTAGATCTATAAGAAAAAGCTTCAAATGAGCTCCAACCCTGAGAATTTCCAACCACGCGGTGAGAAAAGCTTCCAACGTCAGGCTCGGACCTTCAACGGGCAAAGAATCGAGGCGGGAGTGCAAAATCTCACCAAGGGAAGCCAAGAGAGCTCCAAATAACCTCCAAGGTCAAACCATAACCCTCACTTTTGATTTAGAGAGAGAGAGACATGAAAAGAATGAGGAAAAAGAGGTCCTACGCGACTTTTAAAAAGTCTGCTCCGTGATAGTCCACTCGAGCAGACCCCCACCGCTCGAGCGGTCCCTTCCCTGAAAACCACTCGGCCACCTGTCCGCTCGAGCGGTCTACCAACCACTCGAGCAGTTGGCGCTGGTTGGAAAACGGAATAAAGGCTGCCAGAGCTGGGCGAAACACAAGCCAAACACAAGCCGCGACGTTTCCATGTATTAACCCACACTCCCTATAACGTTAGCCAACACATCCACAGGTTCAAGTTTTTATTCTCACGTAACATCCACACTTACAAATGTTTCCACTAGGCATAATATACTCATTTTTCGTTAATACGGAAAATAATAAGGGATTGAGTTCTTACAACCTCCCCCACTTAGAAGATTTCATCCCCGAAATCATATATGCATCAAGAACTAAATAGCTCAGGGTTGTTTTTACGAACTTCTAATTCTCGCTCCCATGTAGCTTCTTCAACGCCGTGGTGAAGCCATAACACCTTCACGTACTGAATGGTTCTCCCTCGCAAGACTTGTTCTTTGGTGTCAAGGATTCTCATCAGTCTTTCCTCGTAGGTCACATCATCCTCCACCCTCAATTTTGTCCAATTCAAAATATCGGATGGGTCTAGCTCATACTTACGCAACATAGACAGATGACAAATGTTATGTACGGAGGCTAGCTGTGGTGGCAAGGCTAGGCGATAGGCCACGTCCGCAATCCTATCAAGGATTTCAAACATCTCGATGAAACGCAGCGATAACATCTCACTCTTACCAAATCTCATCAATCCCTTTCATGGAGAGACCTTAAAAAATATGTGGTCTCCCACCTCAAATATCAACGCCCTCCTTCTCCTATCGGTATAATGCTTCTGACGGCTTTGGGCGGTCATTAAACGCTTACGGATCGCGATGATTTTTACTGTAGTTTCACGCACAAGCTCAGCTCCTAACACGACTGTTTCACCGACATCGGTCCAGCAAATGGGTGACCTATAAGGTCTACCATACAATGCCTCATAAGGCGCCATCTCAATACTCGATTGGTAACTGTTGTTGTAGGCAAATTCCACCAACAGTAAATAGTTCTCCCATGACCCACGAAAATTTAGAACACACGCTCGTAACATGTCCTTGAGTATCTTAATGGTGCGCTCCGACTGACCATTTGTCTGAGGTGAAAAGCAGTACTAAGAAGTAAGCTCGTCCCCATAGCTGACTACAAGTTATACCAAAAGCGTGACGTGGAACGATGGTCTCGGTTAGAAATGATAGAAGCTGGCACTCCATAGAGTCTAACAATCTCATTTACATAGAGCTTGCTAAGCTTATCAATTGAGTCTGTCATGCGATTAGGTAGGAAATGTACCGACTTGGTCAAAATGCGCACCACAACCCACACGGCATCATGCCCTTTGGCGACCTTGGACGGCCCGAAACAAAATCCATAGTGATAATCTCCCATTTTCATTCAAACACTGGCAATGGTTGCAACTGACCAGCCGGTTTCTAATGCTCAGCCTTCACTTGCTGACGGGTGAGACAGCGCGAAATGAAAACGCAACGTCTTTCTTCATACCCTTCCACCCAAACTACCTGCGTATTCCATGATACATTTTGGTACCACCCGAATGCACCGCTAGGCATGAATGATGAGATTCGTGAAGCATGTCTTCGTGACACGCTTTCGGCACAAAAATCTTTCATGCAAACCTCAGGCTTTGATCGGAGTGGATGGTCCACTTGTTGGCATCCTCACCATTAAAGATTCGCTCCCGAAACATCAAACTCTCACCGTTCGATCGCTGATCCTCGACAACACGGTAAACAAGGATGGGCCGAGAAACCACCGTAAATAAGGTAACACTCTCGCCGGACTTTCCCAATCAAAGGCCGCACTCTCTAATCTTCCCAAGCATATTTCACTCCCTCACGGCCATGCAAACCAACGTGCACAAAGACTTTTGACTAAGGGCATCAGCTACCACATTAGCCTTGCTCGGGTGATACTGTAGATCAAAATCATAGTCTCTTAAGAACTCCATCCATCTCCTTTGACACAAATTTAGATCCTTTTGTGAAAACATGTAATTTAAACTCTTATGATCCGAAAATACTTCAAAGTGTTGTCCATACAGGTAGTGTCTCCATGTTTTTAGAGCAAAGACCACTGCAGCAAGCTCTAAATCGTGTGTCAGATAGTTCTGCTCATGAATCTTCAATTGTCTCGATCCATAAGCTACCACCATACCTAATTGCATTAACACGCAACCTAACCCCTCGTGCGAGGCATCGCAATAAACAGCATAACCGAGTCCTTTCTCCAGTATAATCAGAACAGGCACACTAGTTAACCGTGTCTTCAATGTCTGAAAGGCGAGCTCGTAACTATCATTACAGACGAACTTGATTCCTTTCTAGGTAAGGCTTGTCATAGGCGCTGCAAGCCTAGAGAAGTCCTTTACAAACCGACGGTAGTAACCTACTAACCCCAAGAAGCTCTGTATCTTGACCACACTCTTTAGTCTTTCCAATTCCATTATAGCTTCGATCTTGGATGAATCCACTGCCACCCCATCTCTCAAAACAACATGGCCTAAAAACTTTGCCTCGGGTAACCAAAATTCACATTTGTCATACTTAGCATACAATCGATGTTCCTGTAACAACTGTAAGGCAATCGGAAGATGCTCCTCGTGTTCCTCCTACAATGACGAGTAAATCAAGATATCGTCTACGAACACTACCACGAATCGATGAACATAAGGGTGAAAGATGCGGTTCATAAGGTCCATGAACGTTGCCAGCGCATTAGTAAGTCCAAAGGGCATAACCAAAAACTCAAAATGTCCATAACGGGTTTGAAAGGCCATCTTCGGAATGTCTTTTTCCTTAACCCGCAACTGATGGTAACCCAATCTGAAGTCGATCTTTAGGAAACAACACGAACCTCTCTGTTGGTCAAACAGATCATCAATACGAGGCATATGATACTTGTTCTTAACGATCATGTGGTTCAGCTTACGATAATCTATGTAAAGACGCAACGACCCATCCTTCTTCGTTGCAAACAACGCTGGAGCCCCCCAAGGAGACACACTAGGGTGGATAAACCCCTTGTCCAACAACTTCTGGACTTGCACTTTCAACTCCCTCAACTCAGCTAGTGCGAAAAAGGTATGAAGGCATAGAAATGGGGACAGTCCTTGGAATGAGGTCTATGAAAAACTCAACTTCCCGCCGTGGCATAAGCTCAAATTATTCTCACGAAAACACATCAGGAAACTCACAAACAACGGGAGGAAGCTCTCCCCGAGTAGAGTCATTCTTACTCACCGACAAGATCGAGAAAAGGTGGCTTAGGTTGTCCCAGCTCTGCAATCTAAGGGATCTAGGTGCTAAACCGTCGTCCCGGTCACCCACAAAGTAAAGGAAATCTCCCTCCGGTGTACAAACAAACACCCATCGCCGGTCACAGTCAATGAAGGCGTGAAAGGTGGTCAACCAATCCATTCCCAGGATGATATCAAACGAGATCATATCGAACACGATAAAATCAAATACCAAATGGTGGTCGACAATCTCCATGTCACAAGTTCTACAGACACATTTTAACACAGTCGTCTCACCTATCGGTGTTTCTACACACAAGGTACTACCCAACCATGCTATCTCTAACCCCAAAGCGGATGCGAATGTAGATGAGATGAAAGAATGTGATGCTCTGGTGTCAACGAGATCACAGGCCCATGAATGGTACACTAGGAAGGTACCTCGTATGATCGAAGTACTGGCTACAGTAACTGGCACGACAGTTGCCACTGATGTACTAGGCGCCATAAGTTTCCATTGATGCAATCTTAATCACAGCAGCATCACATGTTTGTATAATTTCTTGTTTAAGGTTATACTTACGCTCAATGTGCTTTTTTTTCTTGTGGACTCTTGGTTTCTTCCAGTTTACAGCCGGTCCACTGTTATCATAATAAAGTGTAATAGCTGATTGAACTGAAGGGACTACGTCTAGATCCAACAAAAATTTCCTAAGCCAAACGACCTCCTTTGCTGCTTCAAAAGCTGCCATGTACTCGGCCTCCATCGTGGAATCAGCAATACATGACTACTTAATACCCCTCTAACTAATAGCACCACCTCCTAAGGTAAACACATATCTTGAGATAGACTTGCAAGAATCTTTGTTTGACTGAAAATTTGAGTCTATGTACCCTAAATGTATTAGACTGTCTGTTTGGTAAACCAACATATAATCCTTAGTTCTTTTCAGGTACAAGATTATATTCTTTACTGCAGTCCAATGCTCCTACCCTGGGTTAGACTAATATCTGCTAATTATGCCAACGACAAAGCAGATGTTGGGTCTGGAGTAAAGCATAACATACATTAGGCTTCCTACTGCCGAAGTATAAAGAACTGCTTTCATCCTCTCTATCTCATCTAGTGTCCTAAACACCGATCCTTAAATAGAGTGATTCCATACTTAAAAGAGAGAAATTCTTTCTTGGAATTTCACATGCTAAAGCGAGCAAGAATATCACCGATATACTTTTCTTTAGATAAACCCAATGTCTTTTGTTTTCGATCTCGCACAAACTTGATCCCTAAGATGTGACTGGCTTCTCCCAAGTCTTTCATATCTAACTGTCTAGATAACTATACCTTTTACCATAGATAATGTCCCCCACATCATTTTCGATGAGCAAGATATCATCTATATAAAGTACTAGAATGACTATCACGCTTTCGTCACGCGTTTTGTACACACATGACTTATCTAGACTCTGATCAAAATCATAAGACTTTATAACTTGATCAAATCAAGTATTTCAAGACCTTGATGCATGCTTAAGTCCATAAATAGATCTCTTAAGCTTGCATAACATGTGCTCTTGTCCCTTTAATATAAAATCATCTGGTTGTGCCATATAGATACACTCATCAAGACTTCCGTTAAGAAAAGTTGTCTTGACATCCATTTGCCAGATTTCGTAATCTAAATGAGCAGCAATGGATAAGAAAATTCGGATAGACTTAAGAATGGCTACCGGTAAAAAGGTTTCCTCACAATCGATCCCTCCTTATTGAGTGAACCCTTTTGCAACAAGCCTAACATTGAAGGTTTCAACCTTTATGTTTGCTCCTCTCTTCTTCTTGTAGATTCACTTGAATCCTATAGGTTTTATCCTTTCGGGTGGTTCTACAAGTTCTCAGACCTGATTAGAATGCATAGATTTTATCTCTGAATTCGTAATATTTTGCCAAAGATCTGCATTTTTGTCCTGAAGTGCATCTTTGTAGTTATAGAGTTTGGTATCCAGTTTTGCCGGGATCTTGTCCAAAGACTCTCCCAAGAATATATATCGATCAGATTGATGAACAACCCTCCTACTACGACGGGGCACTACCTGTGTCTGTGTACTAGTAGTAACACGATGTGCAGAATCTAAATTTTGTGCATCAGCACCATATTTATGATTTGCACCTGTCCCAATAATCATCTCTCTACGACATGACAAAGAGATATCAATGACTTGTGATTTCTCTTTCGTTCTGCAGGTATTTTCTCTCATTTTTTTAGAACAATTTTACTATTGGGCCTCTGATCTATAATATAATACTATTTCAAAAATCGGGCATTAGTGCTAACAATGAGCTTCTGATCCTTAGGATTATAAAATAGATCACCCTCCATTCCCTTAGAATACCCGACAAAAAAACAGACTTCTGTTCTCGATTTTAACTTACCCGTGTTCCCTTTCGGCACTTGTGTTGGACACCTCCAAGTTCGTATATGTTTCAGACTAGGCTTATGCCCGATCCACATTTATGTGGGAGTAGAAGGTACTGACTTAGAAGGTACCAAGTTAAAAATGTAAGTCGCTGTCTCTAATGCAAGTCTCCTAAAACGAATCGGGTAAACCTGAATAACTCGTTATGGACCTTACCATCCCTATAAGAGTCTTATTCCTTCTTTCTGTTACACTATTCTGCTGCGGAGTGCCTGTTACTGTCAGCTGGGATATAATTCCTTCTGATGATAGGTAATTCTTAAACTCTTCAAAAAAGTACTCTCCATCACAGTCGGATCGTAGTGATTTGATACTTTTACTGAGACAATTCTCTGCCTTCACCTTAAATTCTTTAAAATTTTCAAAGTATTCAAACTTACGGTACATCAGGTAAATGTATCCATACATTGACTAATTATTAATGAAACTGAAGAAGTAATCAATGCCACCTCTAGTCCGGATTGTCATAGGACCACATACAATAGAATGTACCAGTTCCAACGATTTTTTTAGCTCTATAACCTTTAGCTAAAAAGGGTCTCTTGATCATCTTACCCTCTAAATAGGATTCAAAAATTAGAAGTGCCTCCACTTTTAATGAACTCAAAAATTCATCTTCTACCTGTCTATTTATCTTTTCTAGACTAATATGACCCGAGCATAAATGCCAAAGAAATACTTGGTTTATTGAAGAAGGAAATTTTCTCTTTTCTAGTAAAAATTAGATGTGTTACTCAATTCAGTTACTTGCAGTGTAGGAGAGATAAGAGATACGACATATAAATCATCCACCATTATACCAGAACAAATAAAATATTTATTTTTCTTAACAACCACAAAATCATTAAAATGAACAGAATATTTCTCCTTTATTAAACTAGAAATCGAAATTAAGTTTTCTTCTAATCGAAGATACATAAAGACAATCTTTTAGAAGTAAAATCTTATTTTTACTAAAGCTGAGAGTGAGATCTTCTACTACAACTGCTGCGACCTTCGTATTATTGTCTATATATCGGTATATTTTTTCATCACTAAGCTGCCTGATTTCCTAGAACCCTTGTAAAAAATTACAGACATGATTAGTGGCTTCTGTATCCATATACCAGGTACCGATAGATAATACCACTAAACATGTTTCGACCACTAGTGAATAGAAATTACATTCTTTGTTCTGCTTATTGAGAAAAATCGGATACTGCTTTTTTCCAATGCCTAAACTGGTTACAATGATAGCACTTGCCTCTCAACTTATTCACACCAGTTTTTAGTTCCTTAACTACTTTTGGACCTGCGCCTCCCTATGTCTAAATTTATTTTTTCTTCTTACCTTTCGACGTAGAGAAAGAACTTTTTTTAGTCACATACACAAAACCTGCCTTCCTAATAACACTTTCTGCAACTTGAAGTTCTTTAAGAACTTCTGCCAATGTAAAGTTAAGCTTATTCATGGTATAGTTCAGGCAGAACTACTTAAACCTATCAGACAATGACTGGAGTATGATATCGACTTGGATTTTTTCGACAATTTCAGCTCCTAGAATCTCTAGTTCTTTTAGAAGACTGATCATTTTCAGAACATGATCCCTAACTGGGGTGTCTTCAACCATGCTTGCATTTATAAGAGACTTCATGGCTACCTGCTTAGCAGCACGATTTTAATCCCTAAATATTTTTTTAAGGTTCATAATCATATCATAGGCACTGAGTATAGACTGATGCTGATCCTACAAAACATTTGACATGGAAACCAAAATCTAACAGCGAGCCATCTGATCAGCTTTCTGCCACTTTTGATGGGTCGTAATTTCTTGTTCGGTGGCCCTCTCATTAGGTACTGGCGAGCAAATATCTGTTAATACAAACTTATAGTCCTCAACAGTTAAGAGAATGTCCAAATTTCTTTTTCAGTCTGCATAATTTGGCCCCGTTAGTTTGTTTCCTTTGAGTATAGATGCGAGAGAATTAAAAGTCATTTTATTCATGAGAATCACATAATTAAAAATAATCGTTAATTATGCCGAGCAAAATTTTAAATTTATTTTAATTTGTTTTCCTCTACCTTTTTAAAAACAATTCGCCAACAGCCTGGTACTCTATGAATAGCATGCCTTGTTGGGAGAACGTCTACTATCCATCGTTTGTCCAGACATGTTAATTCTTTATAATTTTACTATCTACGCAACAGCACATGCCAAGTGAAATTAAATAGCTGACATAGTTTCGATCTAGTAAATATTAATAGTAGCTTAGATGGCGAGGATACTTATTATTTATAGTTAAGTGTTAACCACCACCTAATCCCAAATCAATCATTTCGCAATGAACCCTTCAAATGGAGAAGTGATTCACACTAACAATTATGCAGAATTATTCCTAAAAGAGATTTGTACTGGTAATACTGCAATTAATCAGTCTGATGGAGAGAAAGGCCTTACTGCCAACATGCAGGATTTAATTACATCGCCTGCAAACTGGTGATGGAGAACACAGAATTTCTTTGCGAATAAATTTTCTCACCCACTTGGATTTTTAAAATATTTTTAAGGGTTATTAAAATTCGTTTAATTAAAATAAATTTATTAATTTTAAAAACCACACGATCTGAAAGAGTCTAACATTTCTTTTCGTGTACACAATTCCATAGATTCTGATTTGCCAAACCATTTTTTCGTATTTTAATGCGTAATAAATAAAATTCGATGAATGCACAGTTTTTTTCTTTAACAAAGGTATTCATTTATTTTATTTTATGTCACACATTTTTTAAAAAATAATAATTTATTTAGAGTAAATATTTTTTTATTTAATTAATTCAAGATCTGAAATTAATTTGTACGCTTTTCTAAGATATTCGATTTAATAAAAAATAATTTTAAACGTGATATTTTATAAAAAATAAAATGTCTAAAATTTTTTATTTAAATAAAAAAAATTTAATTAAGAAAACTTAATTTTATTTTCTTTTACAAAATATTGAATTAAAATTGAATTTTACAAATTAATTAAATTAACAGGAATATATTTATTAGTTCTAGGCATCCAAAAGGAGGTGAATTGAGTCTTAAAAAAATTAATAACAATTTCTAAAAAAAATTCAAAAATCTTTTAATATAGCAAATAAATAGAGCAAAATAATCGAAGATTAAAGTAATGTAAATATTAAAGAGATTAGAGATAGAGAGAATGAACCGAACACGAAGAATTTATAGTGGCTCTCAGCTTCTTCCAAGTTTACGTCTACTCGTAAAATTTTTCTTTAAGAATTTTCACTATGTAGAATACTTCACGGGTTCATTCAAAATTTTACAACCTCAAGACTTCACTTGTGCAAATGTTTGTTACGGGCACATTCAAAGGCCTTCAACAGTATCAAGAAGATCCTATAAAAATAATTCCTTATTTTCTTCTAATTACTCTTGAATTCTTCTTTGATGAGATTTGCTCAATCCCTCAAAAGATAAAGGGTGACTCAGCTTGAATACACTAAATGAATTGATTAAATGAGAAACACTCACTTTCTTTACAGAAATTATTGACAATAATTGAAGAGGTAAAGCGAGATGAGGAACAAGAGTTGGAGTTCAGCAATAAATAAAAATTTGAAGATTTTGAGTTTGGATCAAGCAATAGAATAGTGATTGTAAGTCTCCAAAGAGATTAAATGTTGAGAAGTAATTCGTTATATAAGCTCTTGAGCATTCATGACCATTGGAGGTAGGTGGGGGCATTAAATGCCAAAAATTCAACCGTTGAAATCTGTCCCAAATTTGAATATGTGTCACATGTGTCGACACAAAGGTTTTTGGGTCGACACATCATGCCGACACAATTCTTCTGAGGTGTCGACACAATTTTTACAATCTTTCTCACCAACAGCATGGTGTCGACACAAATAGATATTGTGTCGACTCAATTAAATTTTAGCATTCAGGAGAGAGCCATTTGTGTCGACACAAACATTCTGCAAGAACCCTTAAGATATTTGTGTCGACTCACGTGGATATTGTTGTCGACACTAAATTTCTTCAAGTGGGTTCAGGATATTTGTGTCGACTATCTTCAATTTTGTATCAGTACCAAAAATCTACAGGTGGCCTCGATACTTTTGTATTGACTCATTTGGCATTTGTGTCGACTCAAAATTTTAGACAACAAAAGTGATGAACTACTTTTGTGCCGACATAAATTCATTGTGTTGACTCATTTTGAGTTAAGAGAGTTTCGTCTCTTTTGTGTTGACACAAAATTCATTTATGTCGACACAAACTTTTACTACCTGAAAACAACTTTAACGACAAGTTAGAGTGTCAAACTGTTTATTCAATGGTGTTGACACACTTGATATTTTTAAGTATACTTTGCCTTAATGTTTTGATTCAATTATCAATTGGGTTCAATACAAAGTATTCTCAAGAATACGTAGTTGTTTTAACTCTCTTGAGAGATAAGTCATTTCTTTTGGCTAAAGATGCCAACTTATTTGTTCAATATGTGTCAATACTTTATTTTTGAAAAATATAAATATTATGTTTTTTAAAGCCATTTATGTTTAGAAAATAAATTTATGAAAATCATTAAAATCAATATAAAAAACTCTTTGGCTAACAATTTTCTATTTTTTGATGATTATAACCATTCCAACATTTTCTATAAAACATTTAAAAAGATTTTTCAATAAGGATTCTCTCCAAATCGATATGCCTTAAGCAGGATATGCAATCACAAGGACTAGGCTTTAAAACAACATTGTAGTATGCATTTTAAGATGATTAGAAATATAAACCTAGATAGATTTGTGCATATAGATGATCTATCTTATTGCTTTTAAAAAAATTTAAAGCTATAAAAAGAATTTATCTCCAAGAAGTCATACATATAGATAATCTATCAAAAAGAATTTATCATACACAAGTATTCATACATAAAATAAAATTTAAACCATTAAACCATTCAACAAAACCATTCAATCACCATAAACAAGTAACAACAATAGGAAATGTTTAAACTACTACAACTTCTCCTTCAATAATAAAAAATAAAAAACTGAATGTTTGGAAATGTTTATATTTCCCGTTTACTACTTTCCCTTTACTACACTTTCTTCTCTTTTGAAATTATCAAAAAAGGGTCAATTATAGGTCGTCCATGAATCTTTTGAATTGCTTCTTCGCTTCAGCCTTCTATTTACTTGCAGAGGCTCGTTCATTCGATGATCGAGGGCGTTCATCTTTGGCTTCTGCTGCTGCCATTGCTTCAAAGGTGGCAGCCAAGCCAAGATCTACTTCACGCTTCAAACGTGCCGCTTTCTCTTTTCTGGTTTCCTTGGGCTTGAACTACTTGCTCCAAGATTCAAGGTTCCATTGAAGATGTTCATCGACTTTTTGAGAGTTGGCATGCACAGCAGTGATAATCCCCTAATCATATTCCTTCCTACCCTGGTGTAGGATTGCCTTGTTGCAATTTACTATGGAGACTATGTTGTCATCCATAGTTTTGCAAAGGGCTCTCTCGACATCTGTTGCATTCTCAACATCACGCTGAAGGCTACGGTTGTTTTTATCTAAATGCTTGACCTTTTTAGATAAGGAAGATATGATTTTATTGAGATCAAAAAATTCTTGATCAACCTTATTTTGGAAGGAAGACAAGGAAGATGATAGATCTTTAATCAAGATAACAACCTTTGAGAGATCAATATTGAGAGGAGCAGATGAAGAGATAGGTGGAGCAGATGGAGCATGAACATGTGGGAAAAGAGGATCATAAGAAAGACTAGGAGTGTTAGTCTTAGTGGATGGAGGGGTATGGGAATCGAAGTCAACACAGATAGGAGAAAAGTCTCGTGATGCAGACTGAGTGCGAGAGACAAATGGCGTACCACGCTTGGTGGTCCAAACTCCGTCAACTAGAGGGATTTGCATGTGCTTCAGGGTAGAAGTGCCATACAGATCATGATCGGAGATTGGCACCATCTTCTTAGCGGATAAGTCTACGCTAAAATGGCAAAAGACTCGGGTTAAATACATAGCATGTGGAAGGGAGGAATTCGACTTGCTATGTGATTGCAAAAAGTCAGAAATGAACAAGAAACCTAAGTCTTGGTTCTTTTGTTCCTGTATGCACCACATGATGGAAACATGCATGTAGGCTACATCATTGATTTTTTTCAATTGGGAGAGAAAAATGTAGTTCGCCATATGGTACAAGATACACATCTCTGGCTAAAGGGAGTTTACTTCTAAGGGCTTGGTGTGGCCAATCTCATCATTCTCAAAGATGTTTTTCACAGCATCAAACAAAGAGAAACCATCAATGTCTGTGGGTCGCTTATTGCAAGATACAAAAAGTTCACCCCCGGAACACAAAGGATTTCATTTAAGATTGAGTGGGGTTAAATGAATTTCAACACCATTTACCCATGTGGTTATAGTGGTGGACGGAATCAGGGAGATGTGAAAGTGAACATAGAATAATTTAACAAGTGTGGGATAGTGAGGTTTTCGAATTTGTAAGAGTCTCTCCTACCTGAGACTCGAAAAGAGATTCTTGAAACGCATTTCAATGGAGTCGAAAAAAGAAAAATCTACACTACGGGCAGGGATGACTTTGCAATTTATAAAGAAGAAAAGTAAAGTTATTGAAACTTGGGGGATTTGAAACTTACGACTTCAGATATCGCAACTTCCACCGTTGCTGCCGTCATCTTCTTCTTTTTGGACGTCATAGAGTTCTAAGAACTTGTTTCGCCGGTGCATTTAGCCGACTTTTCCATTGTCTTCGGTGGCACTTTGCTTGATTTGGTGATGGAATCGAAGAGAGAATGAGGGTGGAGACGAAGAGTCGACACGATTTTTGAACGGAGAAAAAATTACGGGAGATAAATAGTTTGAGAAAGAGAGCGGGAGAAACGATGTGGCGTGTGGGGTTGGTACCACTTTATATAGGCATAAAGATTTGTGTCGATACATATGTCAGTTGTGTCGACACTTTTCTTTGTGAGTGTTGCTGACACAGAATAAAAATTGTGTCAACACTTTTTCAGAAGGAGTCGACACTTTCGGCTGTTTGGGTCTACACGATTAAGTTTTGTGTCGACACAAATTTACCGAGAGTTAGACAACAAATTTGAGTCAACACTATATAAAAAAGGGTCGACACTTTTTCTCGCAGTGCCACTTCTTTACAGTTTTGGGTCAACTCAGCACACATATGTGTTTACATTTTTTCAAGTGGTGTCGACACTTTTCACATATCAATGAAGAATGTCAAAAGCATTGAAATGCAATGAAACTACATGGTTAGCATGGCATATTAATCATGAATTAGGAACATATAACATACTAAGTTCTCTTCTAATATAGTAGATTCTTTCTTTATTTAAGGGTTTTGTGAAAATGTTAGTTAATTAGTAATCTGTGCTTATGAATTCAAGTTCAGTATTAACTTTTTGCACATGATCTCATATAAAATGATTTCTAATCTCAATATGCTTGTTTCTTGAGTGTTGTATTGGGTTCTTGGATATATTAATTGTACTTGTATTGTCACATTTTATAGGGATATGATCTAAATAAAAATTATAGTTCTTTAGTTATTATTTTATCTAAAAAACTTGTGCACAACAACTTTCAGCTGCAATGTACTCAGTTTCGGCTGTAGATAAAGCTACTGAGTTCTTTTTCTTACTAAACCAAGATAATAGTGAGCATATTAGGAATTGACAAGTTTCACTTGTACTTTTTTTTATCTACTTTACAATCAGCAAAATCAGCATCTGAAGAGCCAAATAACTCAAAGGCTATTTCCCTAGAATAGAATAACTTCAGATTTTGTGTACCTAAGAGGTATCTAAAGATGCGCTTAACAGCGGTCACATGTGATTCTTTAGGATTTAATTGAAATCTAGCACACAAACATACACTAAATATAATATTGGGATGGCTAGCAGTTAAATATAATAGAAATCTAATCATACCGCTATGTCGCTTTCCATCTACTGCCATACCATCTTCGTCCTTGTCAAGCTTTGTTGTATGACACATCAGAGTTCCCATAGGTTTTGCTTTCAGCATGTCAAATCTCTTTAATATGTCCTGTGTGTACTTAGCTTGATTGATGTAGATTTCTTCTTCAGTTTTTTTGATTTCAAGTCCAAGGAAGTAGTTGAGCTCACCCATTATGCTCATCTCGAGTTCTTACTGCATGCACTTAACAAAATCCTTGCAATGAGATTTGTTAGTTGAACAAAAAATAATGTCTACATAAATTAAGACAACTAGCATATCATTTCGTTGAGACTTGATGAAAAGATTGGCATCGATTTTTTCTCTTGAAAACTCATTTTTATTCAAGAATTTACTTAGCCTTTCATACAATGCTCTAAGTGCTTGCTTTAAACCATAAAGAGTCTTGGTAAGTTTGTAAATATGGTTTGACAAATCTAGATTTTCAAAGTCAGGAGGTTGTTTTATGAAAATTTTCTTCAAAATAAATTCATTTAAAAAGGCACATTTGACATCTATTTGATAGAATTTGAAAATTTTAAAGTATACAAAAGTAAGTAACATCCTAAAGTCTTTAAGCCTAGCCACAGGAGCAAAAATTTTAATAAAATCGATTCATTCTTATTGATTGTAACCTTTGGCTACCAATCGAGTTTTGTTCTTAAGAACTACTCCATTCTCATGAATTTTGTTTCTAAAAATCCATTTTGTACCGATGATAGAGTGTTCCTTAGGTTTTGGGACTAAAATCCAAACCTTATTTTTTTTCAAATTGATTAAGCTCTTCTTGCATAGCCAAGGTCAAAAACTCATCGTTTTTGGTTTTCTCCAAATATTTTGGTTCAATCTAAAAAAAATGCTAAATTACCACAAATATTATGTAGAGAGGATCAAGTTTTGATACCTTGAGATGGATCACAAATGATTAGATCTTTTGGGTGATCATGAGCATACCTCAATTCCTTAGGCAAATTTAAATTTTCTGGATTTGAAGATTCAGCAGCTTGTTGGACTTCAATTTATCGAGGATTTGAAGCTTTCTTTTCATTTGATTCTTCCTTTTATTTGATGAAGATATCTTCAACATATTTTTTATGTCAATCAAGTTATTTTCACAAAAATTCTTTGAGGAACTAAGATTAACTTTATCAAAAATAACATATGTAGATTTTTCAACAACTAGGATAATTTTATTAAAAATTCTATACAGTTGGTAGATAAAGAATATCCTAAGAAAATACTTTCATCAGATTTTGCGTCGAACTTGTCGAAAAGTTCTTCGTTGTTATTTAAAATAAAATATTGCACCAAAAGGCGCGAAAATATATGATGTTAGGTTTTCGTCTATTCCATAGCTCATATGGAGTTTTTTTTAGAGAAAATTACCTCTATTTATGATAAAACAAGTGATATTGACATTCTCGCCCCAAAAGTATCGTGGTAGGTTATTTTCACAGAACATGGTTCTAGTCATTTCATTCAAAATCCTATTCTTTCTCTCAACAACTTTATTTTGTTGAGGAGTTCTAAGAGCAGAGAAATTATGGTTAATCCCATTTTCCTCATAAAATTTTTAAAATCTTTATTTTCAAATTCTCTACCATGATCAGTTCGAATACTTGTAATTTGAAAACCTTTTTTATTTTGAACTCTCAGGGACAGTTTTATAAAAAAAGGCAAAAGCTTCATGCTTATGAGTTAGGAAAAGCACCCAAGTGTATCTAGAGAAATCATCAAGAATAATAAAAACATATCTCTTGCCTCCAAGGCATAAAATTCTTGTTGAACCAAATAAGTCCATATGAAATAATTGTAATGGCCTAGAAGTTGAAATTACATTTTAGAATGAAAAGAACTTCTAATTTGTTTGCCTTATTGAGATGCATCACACACTTTGTCTTTTTCAAATTTAATTTAGTATCCCAATCACCAATTTCTTTTTCAAAAGTTTAAAAATCAAGTTCATGTGTATATGTCCAAGCCTTCTATATCACAACTAACTATTATCACTCAAGGCGGCTAAGCATTTGGTGTAATTTTTGAAAAGATCATTTAGAGTAAATGTATAAATATTTTCATATCTATGACCTTCAAAAATAACTTTGTTATTGGTTGAATATTTAATAATACACTTAGAATGATCAAATACAATCTTGTGGCCTTTGTTACAAAGTTGACTTATGCTAAGAAGATTATGTCTCAAACCATCGACAAACAAAATATTTTCAACAGAAGGGAAAGAAATTTTACCGATACACCAAATTCATATAATTTTCCATTACTATTGTCTCCAAAAGTTATGAATCCACCATCTTTTGGTTTGAGAGATGCAAAAATCGATTGGTCACCTGTCATGTATCTTGAACACGTGCTATCGAGATACCACATCCCCTCTTTAAATGAGAATTTGAGACACATCTGCAAGGAGAATTAAGTTTTGAACACGTGCTATCGAGATACCACATCCTCTCTTTAAATGAGAATTCGAGACACACCTGCAAGGAGAATTAAGTTTTGATTTTTGGTACCTAAATTTTTTTGGGTCCTTTAATGTTAGTTCCTTGATAATGTGTTCCTTTAGAAATTCAAATCTTCTTGACATAAATATTTAAAAGTTTTCTATGTGGACAATGTATAACAATGTGTCCTTGTTCATAGCAATAAAAATATGTAGCATTTTTATGATTTGAAGATATTTTGACAAAAATATTACTTAAGAACTTTTGTTTCTTCTTTCATTTATACGCAATTCTGGCTTTGTTAAAAATATATTTTTTGCATTTCAAGAAATTTGTCTAAGTTGTTATTTCTCTAAGTGAACATATAAACAGTTTTAGTATGGTCATCAATCTTTTCAATTAAAACCTTGTTTTCATCTTTCAAAACAGAAACTTGTTTTGATAAAGCAAGTTTTTTACTTGAGGAGGAAAGAACCAAGTTCTTTAAAATATAGTTCTTAGCACCCATTATTTTAAATTCATTATGTAAATCTTCAAATGCATTTTGTAGCTTATCTAAAGAGAAAGAATCATGGGTTATCTCATCATCTTCTCTAGCCATGAGGCATAAATTTGCAACTTCGTTCTCTTTTTTTCATCTTCTGAGCTGCTGTCATCTCTTCCGCCCCATAAGGCTATTATTGCCTTCTTCAAAACCCTTTTTCAATTGCTTCTTGAGCAAAGGACATTCAACTTTGACATATCTAGACTTTTTGCACTCACAGCAGATAATTTTCTCTTTCTTATAATCGTATTTGAATTTATTAGAGTCACCTTTGAATTTGGTAGGCTCACCTCGATGTCCTTCTTTTTGAAGAACTTTCTTCCTCATTGTTTCTTATTTCAAAGAAACCACTTGAATTTCTTTGTGATGAGGGCTCTGTCTTTGTTCTCATCATTTGATGAATCTTCGTAGGATTCTTTATCATGAGTTGAGGATTTGAAAGCAATGCCCTTCTTCTTTTTGTCGTTATCCTCATCTTTCGTTTTTATATAATCATCTCATGAGTTATGAGAGATCCAAGAAGTTCTTTCAAGCTAAGAGTGTTGAGGTCTTTAGCTTGTTGGATAGCTATGACCTTAGCTTCCCAACTCTTAGGCATACACCTGAGAATTATTTTTACCATTTCTGCATTGTAATAAATCTTACCGAGAGATTTTAGTCCATTTATAATATCAGTAAAGCGTGTAAACATATCAAATATGGTTTTATCATGTTTTATTTTAAATAGCTCATAGTTATGCACGAGCAGGCTTATTTTAGACTCCTTCACTTGGTTAGTACCCTCATGGGTAACTTTAAGTCTATCCCATATTTCTTTTGCAGTGTCACATGTAAAGATCTTATTGAACTCATTTGCGCCAAGTAAGCAATATAGGAGATTCATAACTTTAGCATTTTTTTGAATCTCTCAAATTTAAAGACCTAATTCACCCCCTCTTGGGTTGTCTGGTTCTAACAATTGATATCAGAGCTAGGGCTCTTCCTATTGACTTAACAGTTTAAGAATTTTATATGGAACCACTAGTATTGGACCTGTCCAATCTGAAGGTCAATCGACCAACAGACCCCCCTTGTTCAATGGAACAAACTATAACTATTGGAAGGCTAGAATGAGAATTTACATTCAAGCCGAAACCTATGACATTTGGCGGGTTATCATAAATTGACCCAAAAGAACCACCAAAATCATTGAAGGGGCTGCTGTCCCTAAACCAGAGACTGAATGGACTGAGACCGACATAATGGAGATACAAAAAAATGCTAAAGCCATGAATCTCCTGTATTGCTCACTTGACCCAAACGAGTTCAATAGGATCTCGACTTGTGACACCGCTAAGAAAATTTGGGATAGACTCGAAATTATCCATGAGGGAACAAATTAAGTAAAAGAGTCAAAAATCAGTTTGTTTATACATTATTATGAGTTATTCAAGATGAAGCATGATGAAACAATTTCTGTTATGTTTACTCGCTTCACTAACATTATTAATAGACTAAAATCTCTTGGCAAGATTTACACTAATGCAGAAATGATCATAAAAATTCTGAGGTGTATGCCAAAGAGTTAGGAAGCTAAGGTCACAGCCATTCAAGAAGCCAAAGACCTCAACAAACTAAGTTTGGAAGAATTTCTTGATTCTCTCATGTCGCATGAGAAGAACATCAAGATAGATGATGAGGAAGACAATAAAAAGAAGAAAGGTATTGCCTTCAAGTCCTTAACTACTGAAGAAGAATTTGAGAAAGACTCATCATGTGATGAAAATGAAGATATGGCTTTCATCACAAGAAAGTTCAAAAAGTTTCTTTGAAATAAGAAACAAGGAGGAAGGAAGTTCTTCAAAAAGGATGCACACAGAGGTGAATTCACCAAATTCAAATGTGACTCTAGCAAGTCCAAAAACGACTCTAAAAAAGATGAAATTATCTGCTACGAATGCAAGAAGCTTGGACACATCAAAGCAGAATGCCCTATGCTCAAGAAGCAATTCAAGAAAGCCATGATTGCAGCTTGGGGCGAAAGCGATGACAGCAGCTCTGGGGATGAAAAGAAAGAAAATGAAGTTGCCAATCAATGCCTTATGGCCAAAGAAGATGATGAGGTAACTCCTGATTCTTTTTCATTAGAGGAATTACAAAATGCATTTGAAGACTTGCATGACGAATTGAGAAAAATGGGAGCCAAGAATTCTGTTTTAAAAAAACTAGTTCT
>JAULJZ010153336.1:0-29441 GCA_032270985.1 Heliamphora pulchella
AGTAAACATTACACATCCTGCACTCTATACTCCAAACAAGTAATCCCAATCGCACAAGACAGACTGGCCTTCCCCTGTGCAAGATAAAGAGAGGCAGTTCAATAGTTAGTTTCAAAAATGTCCGGGGGGACTCCCCAATCCTCTTGAATAACTCTATTGGTACTGGAGTCAGGAACCCTACGCTTGGAGGAAACCCTATCTCTAATAAGCCCACAGATCTCCTTAAAAACCTCCTCACACCGACGCCTCTTGTCTTGAAACTTCTGAAGGTTACGTTCATACCCATTTAATTAACTGCTATAAAAATTATGATAATTCATGAAAATACTAAATTAATCATAAATACACTAAAATAATAGGTTTTAGTAGGATAAGATACCAAAAAAATACACAAAATTAATATTTTATGCGTCTTCTTGCACAGTTTGGCACCCAAACCTAGATAAACCCCAAAATTAATACAAAGTTAGATTTTTGTTCCCAAAACTTGTCCCAGCAGATTTTTACTGGCTTGGATGCAAAGATAGGGTCGATGGTTTTTCGAGCAAAGATTCTCTTGCGTAGAAAATTAGTTTCTTTGGCTTCCTCGCTTGTGGGATTTGGATGCCTTCTTGGCACTGTTGAGGATCGATTTTGATTTCTGAGCAGTTTGGGTTATAGGTGCCGGCTGTCCTCTCGATGCTCTTGTTGGATGCTGCCCTCTCCTTTTTTTCCTGAATTTTGGAACCTGTGACCCTATCGAGGACCCAATCTTCAGTAGAAATTAACAGTTTTCAGTAATCCTAGCTTGTTCAATATTGGGAAGTTAGCTTTGGCTTCTATTTTTAGTAATTTTTGGTGTATAAGCGTGGCTTTAGCCAGCTGAGTTAGCTTTTGGGTGGCATCCTACCCATGCGGGTTGTGCTTGGGCGAGTTCGTTATTTTGTTGTCTCATATCCATGCAGGTATGCATGGTTTTGCTTTCTAGTTTTGTAATCCTGTCGTTAGGCAGGGTTAGGTGTCATGATTGTTGTTAGTTTTTGTTTTGTTTTTTTTGTTATATTGGTAAGTGATGTAACTACTTGACATGTCCTTTTTTTTCTTTCTTTATATTACATTTAATTATCAAAAAAAAACTACCTGGGGTATGCCCTTTGAAAACATGTACATTTTTTTCTTTTTTTATGTTACAATTAATTACCAAAAAAAAAATCTGTCCTAGCCGAATACCCAGGCTGCCATATCTGATTTTGTAAGTCTCAAAAGACTATAGCCACCCTGTGCAACCAATAAGAAAATTGAAAAATAAAAAAAATAGCGTGTAATGTTATAATTACTCCCATCACCTTTTTCCTTATAAAACGTGACCTAAGCCCCCTCATTCTCTTCTTCATATTTCGGAAATAGGAGAGAGAGAGACCAGAATTCTGAGTGTTCTTGAGGTTCTTCAAGAGTTTGAGAGAAAAAGGAAAGAGAAAGAAAGAGAAGAAGCTAAAGAAAAGCAATGAGGTTCCTTAAAAGCAAATCTACAAACCATCCACCATTCTTAGATCTTCAAGACAAGTAAGTAAATTTTTTAAACCCTCTGCCATTCTCTTATAAAATATCCCTCAATTCATCTCTATAAATATCCCTAAGAATAAGAACCAAGATCTCACCCAAAAAGGCGTCGTGTGGATAGATTAGGGGCTGTTCATGAGTAATTTAGTGTTGGATGTATTTGCATGTAATTGTTTTTGAGTTTAATGGCTTGTATAAGTTCTGAAACATTGGTATGTATAAATACATTGCATGCATGCAAAGAAAATACATTAAACTTAAATATATTATGAGCTAAGACACCGAAACCCTAAATGGCCTAATTTTCTGGGCATATCAACTTTTTTCCACGAATTTTAAACTATCATAACTAATTGTAAAAAACTGATCTAAATGTGATTTTTATGTCCAGACCTAGCTGTTTAAGTTCTCTTTCATACAAAATTGATTTGAAGTGATTTTATTAGGTAGAACTCTAGATATACCATTTTTGCTAAAGAATGTTAGATTCTGACCACTCTAGATTGCTGACATAAAAACCATAGGTTAGAGTGAAAACCAAACTTAGGTTAAAACATAAAATATGTAGCTAACATGTTTATCTTACTGTACGCCAAAAATGAACCAAAAATATGAAGTCTTGATAGGTAAAAACCCTTCCCAAAGTCACTGTTGTGAATCAATGACTGACAGAGCTCTCTGTCACATATTTTTGTGGGACCAAAAACCTATGCTTTTAGCGGCTAAATCTGAAAATGTATTTCATGAGAAATGTAGCTAACATATTAAACTAGATACGGACCTAATATTAGCCCAAAATACCCTTGGATGGTCCCCCCAATGGTTTTGTGCCTTCTCTGTTGAAAATCGGTTCTGCTAAACCTTTTTATGCTGAGGGAACCCATAGCCCTTGTAGGGGGCACCTTAAACCAAAACCTACCCAAAAATCAGACTCATAGCCCTTGAATTGATGCCCCAATACCGAGTCCAACAGAGGCCTAAATTCTGTACTTTTTTTGTAAAGTGCTAAATAATTTTCTCTTAATTGGTGTAAATGACCTTTTTTTCCTATGATCTGACCTTAGTGTTAAATATAAAAGTTGTAAAAAATATTTTTATCTAATTGATGTCCAAAAATAAAAAATTAACTCCATGTCTTGGTGCCTCAAAACACTGCTGTAATTTTAAATTTGACGCTTGAGCATTTACCTAAATTTGGTTAAGTGTATGAGCGACATATCACATTGTGGGACTTGAAAATATGGACTTTAAATGAATTATATGAGTGATTGGTGTATGAAAATGATAATTTGATGAATAGAAACCATGCCGATAGGTTGAATCCATGTCACATAAATTATAAATTGTGCTTCATATACTTGTACTCTATACTTTAGTGAGTTGTACCTTGTACTATACCATGTTTAGATACTATGCTATAATTAGTTGTACACGAGAAGCATGTTGCACATCATGGGCATTACAACATTTGCATCTTGGCTTATCGGAGTCCTTTTTGTACCTATCATTGTGGGTTGGGTTATGTGAAAATTATTTTTTCTGTGATTTTGAACCTAGGGTATCCCTGGTTGCCAATTTTAAAAATGAATTAGGAGATTACTTATTATGAAAGGGGTTAGGCACCCTGGGTTCGTCACTAGCCATTTTATTTAGATTTTGGGTTGACGCCAAACGAGAATCCTGGTCCTTAATGTGGGACGGTTGGCTCGGATAAAAATGGATGATAATTTTAGTTGGCCCTCCCCACGCTATTGCCATTAAGTAAAACGGCTGAAGCATGAAACAAAGGCGAGCGTTTACCTTTTGCAACGAGGCGAGGATAGGTTTGGTGATCAAATTTACATAAAGTCTACTATGTAATTCCTAGCATGGAATTCATGTTATGGTTCTGGATGTATGTCAAGTTGGGCATTTGCATCGCATTCACTTGCATCACGCACTTGCACAATTATTTTTATATATGCTCACCTTGCTGTAAATGTCAAATTTGTCTGTCTTCTTGGCCTTAAATTATATTGAGTGTTATACAATATGTATTGTAGAATATTTTGTTCTGAGTTTGTTAGAATGTTTAGGAAATTTGCTTATAGGCTTTGGCTCATGGCATTCGTGCCACAAGTGAAGAGGAAGAACTTTTTGAGGAGGTTGCACCCGTAGAAGGAGAAGGTTTCGAGGAACAGGGTGAGTGGTAGGAGCCAGCCGATCCCAACAACGCCATTTAAAGAATTTAAATTTTCTCCCTTTTTGTTCTTTTGTTCAGTTTCCACGGCCATATTGTAATTTTTGTTAAACTCTCTCGATGACTGTAATTGTTATGTATTCTGAACAAGTTCCGAATGTTTAATGATGTAGTATTTATCATATGTAACTATGAATGTATAGTTAAAATATCTCCCTTAATTATAGTTATGTATGTCCTGACGTGCCCATAAGATGGGGCGTCACAGCTGGTATCGGAGCCTTAGTTTAGTAAACCTTCAGGCCTTGGGAGATAAGAGATTATGAGTTCTGTAGCGTAGAAACTTTGTAGAATGTCTGTACTATTAATTTATCGCATATAATTTTAACAACTTAAAATTTTTACCTTAAGATTCTTCTCTATCTTTGTTTCTTTACGATGGCGTCCGACGCAGAGCCGGCTGGGGAACCATGGGCAACACCAGAACCAGAAGACTTAGACCCCGAGGAAGAACT
Source organism: Heliamphora pulchella (assembly GCA_032270985.1). Taxonomy (NCBI): domain Eukaryota; kingdom Viridiplantae; phylum Streptophyta; class Magnoliopsida; order Ericales; family Sarraceniaceae; genus Heliamphora; species Heliamphora pulchella. The sequence goes on from JAULJZ010153336.1 coordinate 4,234, forward strand.
CGCTAAAGAACAAGACCCGATAGACGTATTTTCGTTAGCATGGATGTTTTCGAATGAGTGGCCAGTTCAGGAATAAGAAAAGGTCGAGGGAGTAGGAGTAAACGAAGAACCAAATGAGGTAGGAAACGAGGCAGACGTTGAGGCAGGGGATGAGAAGGGACTTGCGAATGACAACAGCTAGAACAAGGAGCGAGCCATTACTTTCTTTTATGATCCACTAGGGGTACTGCCACCAGAACTAGACAATGACGAAGCAACGGATGCAGCAATCTGCTGGAGCTGCCAAGATTACTGCAAAGACTATCGTATTGGAGAATGGGTGTATGCAAGAGTATTCCCAGAAAGGACGTGAAAACAGAAAAACCCTGAGTCTTTCCCGAGATACATGGGACCACTAAGAGTTTTGGAGAGATGTGACGAAATCACCTATCGTCTAAAAGTACCACTAGGATTCAAAGAGCTATTAGGGGACATGATGGATGTAAGGTGGATGCAAACGTAGAAACCCAGAGACAAGAGAGAAATCATCAACCTGTGCAACCCGGTAATTAACTTTGACAAGTCAGAAACGTACCTGGAGATACCAGTAGCCATAATCAACAGGACTCACATGGGTTAGGAGAACTTTTGGCACGTGGAAGTGTAGTGGCGCTACTACGGTATCTACGAGGAGACGTGGGAGCGTGACTCAGTTATTCGCTACTTTTATCCTCATCTGTTTGTCTAGGCCTTAGCATGTTAGGTGTTGTGTTTTCCTTCGTTCGATATTGTACGTGTGTTTTGCGAACTCTTGAAAACTTTGTAACAGTTATGTGTTTGAATGAAATGAAAATGTTCGTTGTTAATTTTTTCCTAAAAGCTATCTCATAATCTCAAACTAAATTCCACCAGATTCCAAAACATGAAAACAATTAAGAATGGAAACAACCCCCGGATCTCAACACTCTCTTAGGATGGCTGATAGATGATCAAACTACCGACAAGTTGACTAACCCCTAGATGATAAAGCACTCAGAGTAGCCTAAGTTTTGCGAAAACTACCGTTAAAATCCCGCAACTTTACGTCAATTTGCGCACCCGATTGAAACCCATGAGTACCCTCATTTCTAATATCATTGGGTTCGAATGTTCAACATTAGTGAGATCTTCTGCCCTCGTTCAGTTCCCTCGATCCTGCTATCACACTTGTGTGCAGTAACTTTGTAAATTATTTATTCACTCTTGAATTCTCAACATGGGGAGTTGACTTGGAAGCTTGAATTGAAGTACGTTAGGTCGACGTAACTTCAAGACAAATATCTATTTTGGCTACCTATTGCTTAAACGTATCTTTTGTCAAGGTCTGATATTGCACAGATTGGTCTCGAAAACATTCTCTTTGTAATATTCATTAATTGCTGATCTCTTCTAAGCTTCAATCGACCTTTCAATCTAGGTCAACGGTGATTGCTTAAACTATGACCCCTTGCCTTAATTCGACATATCTTTGAACCATCTGGGTTCCACCCTAAGCTACTCTAACCCCAGTTATGCCTCGTGCTTATACCATTTGAAACTTTTCAGCTAAACGCTTACCCATTCACCACCCTATCATCTCTTTTATTGAGACTGTCCTTATTGAACCCCGCACATATTTTTTCTCGTCGACTTTCAAAACCTTGCCCCGTAGGTCTGTGAGTAACGACGATCGTCAAGATATTACATCATTAGGTTTCAACGCTTTCACGAAAGACTAGGACAATACACGGGAACCTCTTGACATCTCTTTGAATCGTGAGACAGATCTTTTCTCAACATTACGACTTAAAATACTCGTCAACGTTGTGTTTAACCAAGTTTTGAAGATCAAGATTTCTGACTGCAGGAATGGTTAAGTAAGAATTTATTCAACTAACTATATCTTTTCAAAGGACCCGACAAGTAGAACTATGCCATCAGTAACCTATAGTTAGGATTTTCTTGATACCTATTCTATTGATTTTGTTGAAGTTCTGTTCATGGAGGATTTTGTCGAACATCTGGGCCTCGTCATTTACAGGAGGTGATGATAACTTTAGTTTTGAAAAATGCAATTTATGGAAATAGCCGTGGGTTAATTTTGTATCAAATCCGTGTTTGGTTTAGGTGTCAGTGTTGTGTTTCCTGAATTCATAACTTTGAATCAAGCTTAATTATTCCATGGACAGTTTTATATTTCTTCTAGTTACTTGACCTAGGTCTCTTGGATTTGGAGAGTAAACCGCTGGTAGTTAACGATGGTTTTTTCGAAGATCTTCCCAAGTTTCAGTGTTTCTCATGGGTGTTTCTCATGGTTCTTAGTTGGGGGTAAAACCCTTGCAGTATAGAACTTATTTATGGTTAAAAGCTTCGGTGTTTGTTCTTGGGTTGAAGGAGTTTGATTGCTGTTAAGGTAAGATTGCGCTTTTGGTTTGGATGGTGTTTCGCTGGTGGTTGTTTCACAAAGCTCAGATCTGTTCGGTTTGAAAGCTAGGGAAGAGAAAGTTGGGGGTACACGCGTTATCTGGAGCGTGAGGTTTGCTGCTTTTGGGAGTTCACTGGTTTGGCAGCGATTAAGTAGTACAACAGGTAGAAGTCTGCACATCAGTCACGATTTTGTTAAACAATGGGCTAATTTCTGGATTGGCAGCGAGTTCCTATGCTGTTTTGCTTTTGTATGCAAGCTGTACGAAAATAGTGGGCCGCATACATACCATTACCGCATAAAACTTTGTGTTTTTTTCTGGTTGCATACGATTTTCTTAGTAGGCCTAAGGTGGTGGGACCCATTGTAGGCAAGTTACATAGATATAATGGCAGGTTACATGGGATATTGAAATCCTGAATTCCATCGTGAGTGGTCTGCTATGTGATGGATCCCATTGGTGGATAACCCATTATCTACATGTGCCATACCGGAAATAATCTAGTGTTAGTGGGCCCGGGAATTTAAGGCTTAATTGTATTTTGTTGGATTTTGTTAAATCATGGGATTATTTTGCGAACCAGCTTTCTCCGACCTCCTAGGCTGCCAGGGTAGTGACGTCTTCTCAGCTATCCTGTAGTGCGTTGATGGGTTTTTGAGGAGATTTGGGGGTGCTATGTACTGCCGTGTGTGTCAGCCTTCGTCTTTCCATTGTGAGCACGGTGTCTATCCTCACTATGATGTTGTGCCTCTCTAGTAAGTCATGAGTTCGGCTGTTACTCTCGGATGCTGGCGTTTTCCAATGATGGTTCATGTTATGAAAGTGTTGTTTTTTCTTAGTGGTTTTGCCTTTCCATGCGGGGGACGTGTTTTTTATTAGCTAGTATCCACCGCTTTTTCAAGCGGGGGTTGGTTGCCTTACTTTTCTTAGGATCTGCAAGTTTGTTTCATATGTTAGAATTTCCTATCCACGCGGGTTGTGTGTGGAATATAGCTTTTTAGTTAGGTTCCCCCGTCGTTTAGGAAGGGGGTTCGGTTTTTTTTGTTGTTGTAGGAAGTGTTCCTACTAGTTTCTCATGTAATCACCTGGGGTATGCCTCTTGAAAACTTGTATTTTTTCTTTCTTTTTATGTTACAATTAATTACAAAAAAAAAAAGCAAGGAGGTTCCTTAAAAGCAAATCCACCAACCATACACCATTCTTAGATCTTCAAGACAAGTTAGTAAATTCTTTAAACCCTCTGTCATTCTGTTATAAAATACCCCTCAGTCCATCTCTATAAACATCCCTAAGAATAAGAACCAAGATCTCACCCAAAAAGGCGTCGTGTGAATAGATTAGGGATTATTCATGAGTAATCTAGTGTTGGATGTGTTTGCATGTAATAGTTTTTGAGTTTAATGGCTTGTATAGGTTCTGAAACTTTGGTGCGTATGAATACATTACATGCATACAAAGAAAATACATTAAATTTAAACATATCATGAGCTAAGATACCAAAATCCTAAATGGTCTGATTTTCTGGGCATATTAACTTTCTGTCACAAATTTTAAACTATCATAACTAATTGTAGAAAAATGATCTAAATGTGATTTTTATGTCCAGACTTAGCTGTTTAAGTTCTATTTCATACAAAATTAGTTTGAAGTGATTTTGTTTGGTAGAACTGAAGATACACCATTTTTGCTAAAGAGTGTCAGATTCTGACCACTCTAGGTTTCTGACATAAAAACCCTAGATTAGAGTGAGAACCGGGCTTAGGTTAAAACATAAAACTTGTAGATGACATGTTGAGCTTACTGTCCACCAAAATTGAGTCAAAAAGATGAAGTCTTGGTAGGTCAAAACTCTTTCCAAAGTCACTGTTATGAATCAATGACTGACAGAGCTCTCTGTCACATATTTTTGTGGGGACAAAAACTTATGTTTTTAATGGTCAAATATGAAAATGGTTTCCATGAGAAATATAGATAACATAATAAACTAGATACTGACCAAAAATCAGCCCAAAATACCCTCGGATGGTTCCCCAAAGGTCTTGTGCCGTCTCTGTTCAAAATCGGTTCTGCTGAACCTTTTTATGCTGATGGAACCCATTTTACAAAATGGCCCAAATTATCAACTTGTTCCAAATAACTAACCTTAGTACAAAATATGAAACCTGTAAGGGACACCTTAAATCAAAACCTGCCCAAAAATTAGACCCATAGTCCTTGAATTGATGCCCCAAAATCGAGGCCAACAGTCCAAATTTTGTACCTTTTTCTATAATGTACTGAATGGTTTTCTCTTAATTGGTGTAAATGACCTTTTTTACTAGAATCTGACTTTAGTGTTAAACATGAAAGTTATAGAAAATATTTTTATCTAATTGGTGTCCAAAAATTATAAATTAACTCCATGTCTAGGTGCCTCAAAATACTGTTGTAATTTTAAATTTGACGCTTGAACATTTACCTAAATTTTGCTAAAGGTATGAGTGGCATGCCACATTGTGGGACTTGAAGATATGGACTATAAATGAATTATGTGAGTGATTGGTATATGAAAATGATAATTTGATTAATAGAAACCATGCCGATAGATTGAATCCATGTCACATAAATTATAATTTTTTTTTTGTAATTAAATGTAACATAAAGAAAAAAAAGATACATGTTTATAAGGGGCATACCTCTAGCCTTACATTCCCAAAGATAACCAAAAACAAAATGGTTTTCGGTTAAACCATAACCAGACCGGGATAAGAAAAGCAACCTACAAAGGACAAACTATAGAGTAACAAAAAAATAGGCCGCAGACGCCTCTTCCATAATTGAGAAAAAAGGAGGAGGAGACAAGGCTTACCAAACACAAAAACTAGGCAAGGCCAAGCCTCTGTAAGCAGCATGAAAAACTAACCTACTAACCAAAGAGGAGAAGCTGAGAACATTCCAATCAACCTCAAACCCGTAACATAACAAAAAAACTTTCCCAGCACAAAAACCCAACCTCACTAGTCCAAAACAGTGGACATGCAACCTCAAACCGCAGCAAAAGAAAACCCATCTAAGACAGCCGAACTTCCACTACAGCCTAGCAACCCACAAGAAAAACCACAACACCCACAAACAGTAGGGGTTCCAGAGTAGACTATGAACAAGGGACAAGCAAAACATTAGGCAAACCAAACTAGAAACAGTCCCAGGAAGTTAGAAACAAGGAAAACAAACAGAAACTATGAACAACCCTCATAGCTAGGGGAAAATAAGCAAAGAATTCCAAAACAGCTGAACCGAACATCACAACAGGTGCTAACAGCAGCAGAGAACAGAAAAAAGAAGCTAGAAAATAACAGCCACACAACTGTTATGAACCACAGTCCAGACAGCCAAGGATAGCTACTGCACTCAAGGCCCATGATGCAGCATCCAATAAAGAACCGTAGCCAAGAGACCACCCGAATCCTCAAAGCCAGGGCTTTTTCCTTCGAGGGTAGGCGGCAACACGGGACCTAAGGATCAAAGAAATATGAGATGAAGAAACTTCCACACTCCTCTCCAGTGTATCACTCTGCTCTCAAAAGGAAAGAAAGAGGCAAAGCTCACTAAATAGATATCCACATCAGCTACACAGGAAATAAACAATTTATAAGGTTAAAAAAAACCTCACATCCCTCACTCTAGGGAAGTGTATCACTCGTCTCTCAAAACAAAGCATCCGAAAACTCACAATTCCATTACACCCTCCATGCTAATCTGCATAGAAACAAAAATCTCACAGGTAATAAGAGTTAAAAACCTCTTCTACACTCTCTCAAGATGTGTATACCTCAATGCTCCAAAAAATAAATCCCAAACCTCACCTGAAAAGCTGGCCCATTGCTGTAAATGGGAAAATGCAACTAACAGTTAGTTCCAAAAATATCAGAGTGTATACCCCAACTCTCTTGAATATCCCGATTGATAGGAGAGTCAGGAACACAATGCCTAGAGGAAATTCTCCCCCTAATTAACTCACTAATCTCCTTAAGCACCACCTCAGAATCACGACGTTTACCTTGAAATTTATAGGAATTACGCTCTTGCCAGATACAATAGATAGTAACAGAGAAAGCTAACTTACGGACCATGGAACTGACGGCAAACCCCCCACTACTCCCCGTGAAACGATACCACTAGTCCCCCCAGGAGGACTCGGTACAAACTAGGTGACACTTTCCTAAAACACTAGACCACACCTGACACATAGTTACAGTTAAAGAAAAGGTGATCGTGAGACTCCAAGAAGCCCGAGCATAAACTACAGTCATAGTCGCAGTCTATCCCAAACACCCTAAGCCTATCCCCAGTATTGAGACAACCCATGATAGCTAGCCAAAGGATAAAACTAACCCTAGGGATGTGATGCTTAAACCAAACAAGATTCCGCCACACCGGACAAGGCTGGGGAACACAGATAGCCTCGCTCAAAGAGCCTATAGAAAACTTCCCACCATTTAGGAGCCAGCGAATGTTGTCGGGCTTAGAGGGATTAGGCAGGAACCGAACCTCTCTAGTGATTTCAATAAGATCCATGGAGACCGCAGAAGGCCACCTCCAATCACACCCATTTACAATGCGTTGGATTTTCTCCATGTGATCAAGGCCCGAGTCACATATAATGCGAGGGCCCCTCTCCTCAATAATAGAACCCCAAGGATGTCGTGGGTCTAACCATAAGAAAGTATCCTTACCATCACCAACCTCGTATTTGATAAAGGGCTTGATTAGAGGGCGAAGTTGAAGGAGTTTTCGCCAACACCATGAGGCCGATTGAGGAATTTTAACCGACCAGAAGGAATTACCCCGAAGGATATTGGACTTGATCCACAGACACTAGAGGGAGATTTCCCCCTGTGAGAAGAAACTAGATATGCTTAGCTACTACGGATTTGTTCCATATTACAAGGGATTTGAGCCCTAACCCCCTTCCTTTCGTGGGACATAGATCTCCTCCCACGAGACCTTAGCCCCAGAGGACTTCAGCTCCGAACCACTCCATAAAAAAGCCCTCAAGAGGCTTTCCACCTCCTTGAAGACCTTTTTGGGAAGAATAAACAAAGAGGACCAATAGACTTGCATTGAGAACAAAATAGATCCAATTAATTGGAGTCTACTCGCATAGGATAAAAACTTACTAGTCCAAGTTTGAATTCTTTTGGCAATCTTATAAATAAGGGGTTTACAATCCTTATAGGCAAGCTTCGTGGAAATCAGAGGAACCCCCAGGTATCGCACAGGCAACAGACCCTCCCGGAAGCCGAGAGTATCTAGAATCTCTTTCCTAACTGGACCCTCCACCCCCGAAAAATATACGTCACTCTTGGCCGGGCTAGGAGAGAGACCAGACAGCCTAATAAAGTCATCTAGCACTTTCCTAACGACCTTAACCGACTGAACAGCGGCTCTCGAAAAAACCATAAGGTCATCAGCAAAGCAAAGGTGCACAATATTATCCTTGCTACATCACCAGTGATAATTGAAAGGCATCTCAGTGATATACTTTTGGAAGAGACCTGACAGAACCTCCATAGCTATGACAAAAAAATAAGGGAACAAAGGGTCACCCTGCCTAAGGCTTTTCTTCCCCGGGAAGAAGCCATTGAGCTCCCCATTAATGCTGACCGAGAAACTGGGTGTCGTCATGCATTCTCTAATCCAGATAATCATCCTGCCGGGGAAACCCATACATCTAAGAACCACCTCCATAAAGTCCCATCTAACATTGTCATAAGCTTTCATAAGATCGACTTTAAGCGCACACCTCGGGCCTTTATTCTGTTTGTAGTAATCTCTAAGCAATTCCTGAGAAAGGAATATATTATCTGCAATGCGTCTTCCCTTGACAAAAGCAGACTGGGACGGAGAAACAATTTTTGGCAGACACCCCTTAATCGGTTAGCAATGATCTTAGAGATACACTTATAGATAGTGTTACAGCAAGAGATGGGGCGGTATTCCATAATGGACGAAGGGTTAGGAACTTTGGGAATAAGGGCAATAAGGGTCGTGTTTGCTTCCCTCAACATATACCCAAAATTGAAAAAACACTTAATAGCTCTAGTGACATCATCACCCACAACCTCCCAAGCATCTTTGAAAAACCCCGCTGAAAAGCCATTAGAGCCAAGGTCCTTATTAGTTTTCAAAGACCACATAGTCAGTCTAATCTCCTCAGAAGTAACTGGGCCAACCATAGCCTTCGTACTATGAGGAGACAACTTACTCCTGATGAGGTCACGAATATTCCCAACATCAACCCTCGGGGAAGACGTAGCAAAACCCAAAAGGTCCTTATAGTACCCAGCAATATGATCGAAAATGCCCTAACGGTCACTACAAACTGTACCATCATCATGAGTAACCATAGATATATGAGATCTGTTACGCTGAAAATTGATGGACTTGAAAAAGAAACTAGAGTTGTGGTTACCTAGATTCAGCCATTGAATTCTAGCCTTTTGCTTGAGGAAACTCTCCTCCGCCAGGCACAAATCCATATAGGATTTATAAGCTTCCCGTTCCTGGTTCGCAATGAAAGGATCATTGGGATGCTTATCCAATCTAACCTGAAGGTCCTCAAGAACATCTTTCTGAGCCACCACTCGAGCGGGAAGCTCACTAAAAGATTCTTTATTCAAATGTTTCAGCATAACTTTCAATAACTTGAGCTTTTTGATGACTTAGAACATCTCAGAACCATCTATGTTCTCCTGCCACACCCCCCAAACCAGAGGGATAAATTGCGGACTCTTGGTCCAGAAATCAAAATATTTGAATGGTTTCCTAACTATAAAACCATCCAGATTAAGCAAAATCTCAATTCTCGCGTGATTCGAAATACCAGGGGGACAAAAAAGAGCATTTGCTTGGGGTAGAGTAGTCACCCAAGCCTCATTAACTAAAGCGCAATCAATTTTAGTCTTAATAAAGTTCCCTTCTTTTTGATTACTAGACCAAGTGAATTGAATACCCCCGTATCTAAGGTTATCAAGTTCAGCCCCATACGGACATTTATTGAAATCATCCATAAGGGCCACCCACTTGTCACACCCACCAAAATGCTCATAAGGGTATCTAACAGCGTTGAAGTCGACCAGTAAAAGCCAAGGAGAGCTGGTTAGCCCAAGAGCAAGAGAACTAATCTTACTCCATAACCTACACCTTTCCCCCGGAGTGTTGAGGCCATATACGAAGGTGACCCAAAAGGAAACATTTTCTTCCACTAACTCGACCTTACAATGAATCCATTGATCACCAGTGTCAAAAACAGACACATGAACAAAATGAGGATCCCAACAGACCCACAATCTACCCAAAATGCCAAAAGAATAGTTATGAGCAAGTTCCCACCCGGGTCAAATTTTTCCAAAAATAGAGTTTGCTTTATTTTCTTTCACCCTAGTTTCATTAATAGCCATAATTTTAGCGTGATATTTCCTGACAAAATTCTTCAATTCATGTTGCTTAAAACTACTAGTGAGACTTCTAATATTCCATGAAATTATTTTAGACATATATAAAGAAAGGTTAACGAAGTGACCTTTTCTTTTTCTTCTTGCTATTGTTGTTCTTTCGGCTAGCAGGATCACTAGATTTAGGAGAAACTCGTTCTGGTTCACTGTCCTCCAAAGGGGTTAAAGGGTCCTCCTCAGTACCTTGACCCTCAACTAGAACCAGCTCACGGACTTGGGTAGATTTGCTTCTGGTAACCGGGGACCGGCCTACCGGAGTAGGCCCAGGTATTTCCTCCTCAGATTGCTTACCCGGTGTAATCTCTACAGAAACCTCAACCCTATTGTCATCACTCACGGCTGCAGAAGGAGCCCCCTCCGAAGAACACTAAGCTTTCGCCTTTGGGCTGGCCCTTATCCTACTGTCTATAACTCTAGTCTCTATATCAATTACCTTTGCCTTAATTGGCATTACCGCATATGGTATAAGGTTAGAAGAGGAGGGTATTAGCTGGACTTCCTTAATAGCTTGAACTCCACCAATAACTTCTTTACCCTTGCGGACTTTAACCTAGTCTGATGGATGAGCCGCTGGTTTAGCAAATTTACATTTCTTTGTGTCATGGCCGAAGGCGCTGCAATGTTAGCAGATCGCAGGAAGACCTTGGTATTCTACACCCACCACAGTAGTTGCTCCATCGCATTTAACAGTAACTGAATGTTTCAAAGGTTTTCCCGCATCGATTTCAATACAAACTCGTGCAAAAGAGATCCGTTGCTTAGTATCGGTGGTCCAATCCAAGTATAAAGTAACACCCAACACACTAGTTACACGGCTAAGGCATGGAGAGTTCCAAAACTCGAGAGGGAGGTTATGAAGCTTGACCCAGACCGGGATTTTGGAAATTGCTTCCTTAGTGAAAGAGAACCTCATTTTCCATATCTGGAGCACAAGAAGCTTACCCGAGATATGCCATGGCCCCTTTTCCATAACGTGTTCCATTGCTTCAACTGATTTGAACATAAAGATGAAGAAACTCCAGTCATTACCCAACACATCAATAAGCCCTTCAGGTTCCCATAAAGTTCTAGCCGCAGCGCGAACCAACCCAAAAGCTAGTGTAGAGTCCAGAAAGTAGCCGACCAAACAATCCTCCCATGATTTCTCATCTACCAGAGAGGTCTCAATTTCATTAACATCAGAGTCGGGAACCTCTGTATACTCCAAATTGGTGCCTGATGATCGATTGGTTGATAATACGCCCCATGAGACTAGCTTAGGAATTTGGTCAAGCACCTGGGGTGCACCCGAGCAAATTTCAGCTGCTACATCCGTAGCTTGCACCTTTGGTCCTTGCGTCACCACGTTAGCCCACGTTCTTGAGGGCAGAGAAGGTGCCCCAGGACCCCCTCCGCTTTGAAAACGCCGACCCCCAAACCGGGCTCCGCCTCTGTCCCGAAAGGGGGGGTAACCTCCACCCCTTCCTTTGTTCGTTGAATTCTTTAAGTTAGTGTCCCTCATAGAGTCACCATTTTCATCGTTAATCCTCCCAAATTTCCTTTGAGCTTCCTCCACTGGATCTGAGGTAGCGGATTCGTGATGGGCAATCACCTCCGAGATGCGTTCAATACGGCCTTCAGCTAAACTCTTGTCATGGTGGGCCATTCGTAGCATAAGATTAGCTTGGTCCAACTCGGTCTCCTCCCCCGATTCACTACCTGCATCAGTTTGGTCGGCACCTTCAACCTCAGGCAGAGTGGTGCAAACAGCCGACCGAAGTTTGCCTAGACTTAAGCTCTTTAAACGTCGGAACCGAGCGCCTAGGGCTTCAAGCATTTCGGAGTTGAAAGGCTTAAACCCCTCCCGCACATTGCGGGACTCCTTCTCCACCATCTCATCAATATTAGCCAGAACATTCTGCACTTTACTAGCATCTTGAAAAATCTCACTTAACTTGGGCGGTGATCTTGGACCCGTGGGGGAGGACGGAGCAAAGCCCTCCACCAAACCAGTATCTTGTCGTCGTTCCAACGTGGAAGGATCTCCAGGTGGACTCGCAACCTTACGAAGGGAGCTTGCCATTACCGGAGTGGGGAAAGAAACCCTAGGCGACGGGTTTATTTTCGCACCTAAAATCGCACCTTAATTCACATAGAATTCCCTAGGCGACAGGTTGGATAAGAGATTTTCCTCGAGCGTAAATTATAGTTTGTGCTTCATATACTTATACGCAATGCTTTTGTGAGTTGTACCTTGTGCTATATCATGTTTAGATGCTATGCTATAATTAGTTGTACATGAGAAGCATGTTGCACATCATGGGCATTACAACATTTGCATCTTAGCTTATCGGAGTCCCTTTTGTACCTATCATTGTGGGTTGGGTTATGTAAAAATCATTCTTTCTGTGGTTTTGAACCTAGGGCGTCCCTAGTTGCCAATTTTAAAAATGAATTGGGAGATTACTTATTATGAAAGGGGTTAGGCACCATGGGTTCGTCACTAGCCTTTTTATTTAGACTTTGGGTTCACGCCAAAGGAGCATCCTGGTCCTTAATGTGGGACGGTTGGCCCGAATAAGGATGGATGATAATTTTGGTTGGCCCGCCCCTACGCCGTTGCCATTGAGTAAAACGGATAAGGCATGAACCAAGGCAAGCATTCACCTTTCGCAACAAGGCAATGATAGGTTTGGTGATCAAATTCCCATAAAGTCTACTTGTAATTCCTGGCGTGAAATTCATGTTATGGTTCTAAATGTATGTCGAGTTGGGCATTTGCATCATGCACTTGCACAATTATTTTTATATGTAATCACCCTGCCTTAAATGTAAAATTTGTCTGTCTCCTTGGCCTTAAATTGTATTCGGTGTTATACGATATGCATTGTAGGATATTTTATTGTGTGTTTGTTCGAAGGTTTAGGAAATTTGCTTCTGGGATTTGGCTCTGGCATTCGTGCCACAAGTGAAGAGGAAGAATTTTTTGAGAAGGTTGCACCCGTAGAAGGAAAAGGTTTCAAGAAACAAGGTGAGTGGCAGGAGCCAGCCGATCCCAACAACGCCATTTGAAGAATTTGAATTTTCTCCCTTTTTGTTCTTTTGTTCAGTTTCCACGGCTATATTGTAATTTTTGTTAAACTCTCTGGATGACTATAATCGTTATGTATTCTGAACAAGTTCCAAACGTTTAATGTAGTATTTATCATATGTAACTATGAATGCATGGCTAGAATATCTCTCTTAATTATAGTTATGTATGTCTTGACGTGCCAATAAGACGGGGCGTCACAATAGCCTTCTGTTTCGTATATTTACATTTGTTTACATCTTGTTTTGATGTTCATAAACACACTAGACACATTAGAAGCTTACTGAGGTTCTAGAACATAACGGCCGTAACTTTTTTTATGTCACGGCCGTACATTCTGTTAAACCCACAATGACGGCTGTGACGTTTTCATATACATAGGTACATTTATGCTTTTTTATATGGATAATCGCAATATTTTGTTGTTACGGACGTAACAATAGTTTAAGGCCAGAAATGCAAAACCCCTTTTCAAAACCCTCTGATACCTATTTATTTCAAGTTTGTACATCCTTTTATGACTCTATTTAGCATTTTATTCTTTCTGTACTTCTGTATAGTTTTCTGTTGGGCAATGGATGGTAGATCTAGTCTAGATCTACTGGGTCATTATCTCCATCCTGCATACTTTTCATATCTACATGTTCTGAGGTTTTGTTAATGTTACGGTCGCCGATTTTTCCTTCATAGTTGTCATAGCCGTCATCTCTCTTTGTTACGATCGTGCAAAATTTAAGAGATCAGTATCATGTAAATATGTTTTAAGTTCTCTGTTATTTATATTTGATATCCTGTATATTCTGTTTAGAGTTATTGCATACATAGAGGATGAAAGATGATAGATCTAGCCTAAAACTAATAGGTTATGGTCTCTATCCAGTATGCCCCACTCATTTAAGCATATTTCAAGCCTTGTGCAATGCATATTTTTGTACCTCCTAAAAACCATAGCCCCAACATTTATTTGTTACGGCCATGAGATATTTTTATTTTGTTCATCGCGGTAACCCTATTTATGCCATGGCCGGCTATTTTGTGGTTATATTTGTCACGGTCGCAACATTTGTTGCTACGACCGTAAGTTTTTATGTATGTCCAGTAGTTTAAAACAGTGCTTAAACCTTCTCTGTTTATTTTGTATAGCCTGTTTACAACATGGTAGGGGCAGAAACATCAATGCATAACCCTTAGAATCTTACTCGTTCATTTACCGCTTATTTACACATTTTTCGCTTTGCTTTGCTCAAACAATACGTGTAGCATATCTAGAAATAATAATCAAGTTGCATACCCTAGGATCATAGTTAGGTTTTTGTTTCATTTTTTGCTTTTATCAGAACTTTCTTTAACCTCCTATTCTATAAATGTTACCTTTAAAAAGATTACAATAAGAACCCACATTGACAAAGTAAAGGCTAACCTCATGGTTGAGCGAAAAGGGTACCTAACACCTTCCCTTTTCGTACCTTTGCCCCCGAACCCTCTTTTTCTCTAGTTACGCTTTTAGCCTTCTTTTATTTTTCTTGATTTTTCTCAAAAATCAAGTAGTGACTTCATTTTTCAAAAAGGATGCTCAGATAGATATCTTGGACTCTTTATTAAAAGAAGAGAAAAGAATATTTTCTGAAAATAATAGATATCCGATGCATCCCGCACGCGCTCCCACCAAAGCATCCGCAGCTTTTTCTAATGACTCTGCTAGAGACTGGTTTTCCAAATAAAATTACAAGAGGGCTAAACATGAAATGTCATTGGTTCTTGTTGTGAACTTTCCATCGGTATTCGCATTTGCATTTGTATTTGCATATTTGTGTGTTAGGTTCTCATACCACCGCTCCGCTATCCAATACCCCGTTTAGTTTACTGTCTCGAGGCTATGTCTGGAAGCCTGCAAGCTTTTTGGCTACATGCTTCCATAAATGTGGCAAAAAGAGTTATTGTGCACTGTTTGACTATGCTTTGCACCATTCCTGGTATTGGAAGGTATATTCTTAACTCTATTCAAAAGGTACAGTGAGTGAAGACCTACCAGCCTTTTCATGTGCATATAGATTCTTAGAACTCTTCTTTTAGGATCAACAAATCTTTTTTTTTGGATAATTAACTGACATAAAAGAAAAGAGAAAAAATACATGTTTACAAGGGGCACGACCTCAGGCCTTACACAACCCAGAACACTAGCAGAACATAAAACCAAAGCACAAATCTTTTAGGATTATGTGATTTTCTTTTTGTGGATTCTTTTGTTTATATAGTTAGCACCCCGATTAGGGTATGTTTTCGTCTTTCCAATTCACCGATGAGGGTATGTTGTTTTGAGTTTAGGCCCGACTAACGAGTTTTCCAATTTACGTCAGCCTTTTCAGTTTAGTGACCTGGGATAATAGCACCAAGAAGAGAAGAACCTATACGCACTTGGGCTCGATCTCTGAGAGGAAGACTCAGACGTACCAACCAGTTGAGATTGTCGACGGTAGACCAAGAACTGACCATGGATGATATGATGAGGGCAATTTTGGAATTGCAACGGACAGTCAAAGGAGTTAGTACCACTATAACGAATCAGGCTAGGGTCTAGACTCAATATCAGGCATAGATCCAAGATTTGCAGACCCGGGTTGCAGACCCTAATGTGGTTGTTCCGAATGACCCCGAAGATGGTGTAGCAGATAGCATTTGGGATGATAATGTGGTACCCAATAGAGTCCAGCCAGCAGTTGTACAACTCGTCTGGTCGGGAATCCCAAAAATCTTGGCCACTAAGCAGTCGATCTTGTCTGATAAGGTCGACAAGTTGGAGAAGATTTTGAAAAAAGCCCGAGGAGTTGAGGATTATATGCTAAACGTCAAGGGTCTCTGTTTATTCCTTGATGCTAAGTTGTCTGAGAAATTTAAAATGCCCGATATGGAGAAATTTGATGGGACCGGGGACTTGAGGATCCATTTGAGAATGTATGTGGAAACTTTATCGTCGATGGGAATCAGTGACCAGTTGAAGGCACAACTTTTCCAGCGGTCTTTGTCAGGAGCTGCGCAGAAATGGTTTTTTCTTTGGATGCTACAACGACAAGGACGTGGGTGGACATTGCTACTACTTTTATCAATCAGTACAACTACAATATTTAACTCGATGTCACCACTCAGGAACTCGAAATCACCCGGCAGGAGGCCAAAGAATCCTTTGTTGAATTTTTGAACTGGTGGAGGGCTAAAGCAGCTAAGATGACAAACCGACCCACTGAGAAGGAGCAAGTGAGAATGGTGGTGAAA
This sequence comes from Heliamphora pulchella, assembly GCA_032270985.1. NCBI lineage: Eukaryota > Viridiplantae > Streptophyta > Magnoliopsida > Ericales > Sarraceniaceae > Heliamphora > Heliamphora pulchella. The sequence continues at coordinate 20,493 of JAULJZ010153336.1, forward strand.
AACCTGCAATCGCAGTTCCACAAGTATTTGATCACACAGCCGTTGATGACATTTGAGCAGGCTTTCGATGCTGGGGTACAGATAGATGATGCTCTGCCGTCTGGGGATATTAAGAAGGGAGAACCAAGTCAAAAAATGGTCCAAAAATCGTATGCCGGCAATCTGAATAATGCCACCAATGCTGTGAATCGAAGTCATGAAATGAACTTGCTGAATCCTAACCCGAATCAGGCAAGCCAATCAGCTCAGCCGGTTGCCCAAAATCCACCTCGAAACCAGAAGAGAACCTTTACCCAACTCACGGTGCCTTTGATGTCCATCTTGAGCTGTCTGATTGAGAGGGGTCTCCTAAAGCCTTTGAAATCGACCCCACCCCTAAATCCTTTACCACCCAGATACAATTTACCACCCAGATACAATCTTACCTAGTACTATGCCTTTCACTAGGGACACGACCATTTAACTAACAATTCCATGAGACTTCAGCATGAGATTCAGGACTTAATAGACAACAAGATGATCCCTCCACATACTCCCACTCAGAAGTCGAATGTTACCATCAACCCTCTGCTGAACCATACCAACCAGCAAAATGTGAATGCCGTTGAAAGAGAGTCCAAAGGATTTGATCCCATAAAATTCATAGTCTTCGCAATAGAAGCAAAGCCAATCATAGTTCTGCCATCCGATCCCGAAGTACTGCTGATTGACAACCTTATTCAGGAACAGATAGATGATGGTTTTGATAATTTCCCTATCTTTATTGTCCACGAGGTGGAAGTTCCTCTCCTTGTCAACGGTAATGACGAGAAAGATGAAGAAATCAGGAGACTATGGGAAGATCTGGCCTGCCTCGAGGCGTTAGATGATTTGGAAGAGGTCGGAATTGACATCAAGTGGCATGTCCCGACCGTCCCGAGCGATGATACAGCCTGGCAACAAGGGATAGCTTGGTGTGGGGAAGCCAACTCGAGTTCTGAAACGAAAGATACAAGGAAGACGGTATTAGAAGTAGGAGAGTCCTCTAAGGAGGAAGACAGAGAATCTTCAAAGAAAAAGGACGTTAATAGTGAGAACAAGCAGGAGGAGAATCTGCCAGTCAGTATTGAAGCCGAGAAGAAGAAGGAACAAAAAGTGGAGAGTGCTCCCCAAGTGAATTTGTTAGGAACCACAAGTCTTTCATTTGACCCTTCTGTATACATTGTCCCTCTCTATGAGCCAAAACCAAGGACACCTCTACCTGAGGGACCTAGCTTATGCTCTTTCAAATGGGATTATTAAGAAGAGAATGACATGTGAGAGTTGGAAGAGGTCGAGCAGGAATTCACAGATATAGAATATGATGAAGGAGAAGATGTGTCGAAATAACACCCGATAGCCGAAGAACCATGTGACCATGGAGGCCCGTGGGAACCTTGGGGCCTTCCCCTACCATACAGTTACAAAGACCCGTTGGACGAAGTCTCACTACCGCAACTCTTTGAGCTGGAGGCCGCAATCAGTGAAGAGTCCGATTGGTTTTCGCAAAACGTAATGGGAATCGAGGAAGACTTTTGGGGAAATGAAGGAGGCAATGAGGAGAAAGTTAACACGAACAACTTCTAGGCCTTTCGAGAAAATGGATATCTGGTGATCGAGATTCAAGAAGTAGTTGACCAATTTGAAGAACTATAGGAGCCCAAAGAACAAATAAAACATCTAATAAGGAGCGGAAGACATTTTAAGTCTGCACAGTTAGAAAAGGGGTAACCAAGTAAGGGCATGGAAGAGCCAAGGAAGCAAATAGAGAAGCAGACCAATGAAGAGGAAGATGCAGTTCTGAAATAGCTTAAGAAGACAGAAGCCAATGTAATCATTTAAGGGTTTCTTGTAACATCTCACAAGCACCGACAGGCCGTCCTGAAAGCCTTGAATAGCGTGGGCATACCAATTGATGTCTCTCCAGACCAACTGGTTGGAATGCTCATACCTGAAAAATAGTCCACTGTTATTGCCTTCAGTGATAGGGATTTTCCAGCAGAAGAGCCATCCCACAATAAGCCGTTGCATTTAACCATCAAATGTCTAAGGAAATGGGTACCGATTGTTTTGGTTGATAACGGTTATGCCCTCAACGTATGTCCGCTGCGAACTGCTTACTGTCTAGGATTGAAGACGCAAGACTTTAAGCCGAGTGCACAGAGGGTACGAGGTTATGATAACACGCGAAGAGATATCTTGGGGTTGGTAACTTTCACTGTAATAGTGGGAGCTTTGGAAAGCAAAGCAGAGTTTCATATCCTTGATGTGCCAGCATCATTTAATCTGCTATTGGGAAGGCCATGGCTGCAAGACCCATTGATTAGAGCTGCTCCATCCACCCTACACCAAAAGGTAAAGCTGATCAAAGATGGAGTAACTATCACTATACCGGGTGAAACTAACTTGTCAACCCCGCTCTGTGATGCTACCCCACTTCTTGAGATCCAACACGGGGAGGAGAATTTCTTGTTAAACGGGTTTGATTTCGATGAAACCAAGGTCCTACAAGTTCTGATGAATGATGAGGGGAGCTATGTTAATCCAAGGGTCATAACCATGATGAAGAAAATGTCCTACTTTCCTGGCATGGGATTAGGAAAGAATATGCAAGGGATTTTAGAGCCAATCCTGGTGAGCCACAATTGCCATGGATACGGACTGGGAAGCAAGCCCGAATTGGAAAAGTCAAGCATGGGGAGGTATGAGCTGACGCTGAATGGCTATTTTATCAAAGAAGGGGATGATTTCCCTTACTATGGGTTCCTCAAACCATGGATAGAAGAGAGGACCAACAAGAAATTACTAGGGTTGTAGATATTTTTCAGACATTAGTTATCTGACCGTGATGAAGAGGCCGAGATCTGGCAGATGGGTTTTACCAAAAATATGAAGACAGATTGGGAAGATCTTTGTTCAATGAAGACAGATTTAGGGTCTTTCTTCAATGAAGAGATGACCCAGGTGCGTATAGGCAATGATGACGAAGACAAGGATGCACTGATAATGGAAGTTGACGTGCCTGCGGATCACACCTCACTTATCATGGATGCAACTAAAATGAAAAAGAGTCAGTCTTTTGAGTCTTTTATTATGCATGATGTAACAAGTGAGTTGGAGTTTGGGTTTGTTGAATCTGTCTTTACCAAGTCTGTTAACGCTGACTCCACCGAGAATGCATCTGTTAGCATCTTGAGCCTTTTCCATTTTGAATCTCAGGATGTAACCTCTTTTGAAATCAATGAAATAAAATTGGACTTTGCTTACTTTGATGTCTCTCATATATTTTGTCTCGATTCCGAAGATTTTAACGAATTCAAGGAGGACATCTCTCAAGAATTAAAATTTTTAATTGAAAAGGAAGAAAAAATGCGAGCTAAGTCTATAACCGAAGAAACTGTTTCAATAAATCTTAATAATGAAATTAATCCACAAATGATTTAGATTGGTTCTATAGTTTTTAGAGGAACGTGAACAACTAATCTTTTTATTAAAAGAATTTAAAGATGTTTTTGCATGGTCCTATGAAGACATACCTAGCATAGACCCCGACATTGTATAACATCAAATCTCTTTGTACGCTGATGCCAAACCTGTTAAGCAAAAGCTAAGAAGGATTAGGCCAGACTGGGCGCTTTAGATCAAGAAAAAAGTTACCAAATAGATAGACATCGGATTCCTCATGGTCATAGAGTATCCGAATGGGTCGCTAATATTGTTCTGGTGCCCAAGAAGAATGGAAGGATCTGGGTATGTGTCAACTTCCGGGATCTCAATAGGGCTAGTCCAAAGAACGACTTTCCTCTCCCACATATATATGTATTGGTAGACAACACTGCCAAGAACGCACTCTTGTCTTTTATGGATGGATTCTTAGGGTATAACCAGATTTTGATGGCTCCAAAAGATCGAGAGAAGACTACCTTCATAACGCCTTGGGGTACCTATTGTTATAAAGTCATGTTGTTCAGACTCAAAAACGCGGGGGCAACCTACCAAAGGGCTGCAACCACGTTGCTGCACGACATGATACACAAGGAGGTAGAAGTATATGTGGACGACATGATTGTGAAATCCAAACCCGAGAAGGACATGCCATCGCACTAGAGAAATCCTTCGAGCGGATCAGAAAATACAAGATGCGTTTGAACCCTTAGAAGTGTGCCTTCAGAGTTATAGCAAGAAAAATGCTCGAATTCATGATCACACAGCAGGGCATAGAGATAGACCCATAAAAGATCAAGGCCATTCTCGAAATGCCTCCCCCAAAGACCGAGAAGGATGTAAGGAGCTTCTTGGGAAAGACTCAGTTCATCAGCCGATTTATTACCAAGTTAACCACCACCTGCAAACCTCTGTTTTGAATTTTAAATAAAGGAACCAAGTTCTAGTGGGATCAGCATTGTCAGGACGCTTTTGAAGCTATACGGGAATACTTGCCGAATCCTCCGATCTTGTCACCACCAGAACCTGGTAGTCCTTTGATACTATACCTATCAATGATAATTCAGCAATGAGATGCATGCTTGCACATGAAGACGAGGCCAAAGTAGAAAGAGTTATCTACTACTTGAGTAAAAAGTTGACCGAATGCGAACGACAGAATACACCTTTGGAGAAGACTTGCTGGGCGCTAGTCTGGACATCTAAGATGTTATGCCATTCTATGCTGGCATACCAAGTAGTATTAATCTCGAGGATAGATCTGCTCAAATACCTCTTTAAAAAGCCAGCATTGAGAGGAAAGTTAGCCCGGTGGTTGTTGATGCTAGCTGAATTTGATTTGCAGTATGTCGCGAGGAAGTTAATAAAAAGGGGAGCCATCACTGAGTTCTTAGCCAACCACCCTATCAACAGAGAAGAAGAGCCCAAATTTGAGTTTCCCAATTGTGGACCCTCTATTTCGCTAGAGCCTCAAACCAATACGGTTACGGGATAGGGATACTCCTTGTCACTACCAATGATTCTCATATCCTTTTGGCTTTTAAGTTAAATTTTTAAGGTCACTAACAATCAGGCTGAGTGCGAAGCTTGCTTAGCTGGATTGGAAGCCGCCTTAGAACTAGGGGTAAAGAAGTTAGAATTCATAGGAAACTCAGCTCTGGTCGTATCCTAGGCAAAGGGAGAGTGGAAGGTTAAAGAATAAAAGTTGGTTCAATATCACCGAGAGCTAGAGCTAAGATTCCCTACTTTGAAGGCATGGTGTTCACTCATGTTCTGAGACTGCAGAACAAGTTTTCCAATGCCTTGGTTACCTTGGTATCAATGATAGACATACCACCCGGAGTAAGGATGAGGCCTTTGGAAATTCGACAAAATGATGCACCTGCGATTAGCAATATCGCTATTACCCACGAAGCTAATGACGGGTTACCATGGTATTACGACATTTGAAAATTCATCAAGAAGGGAGAATATCCGAGCTGAGCCAGTAAAAAGGGCCAGAGAGCTATTAGGAGACTCGTCGCACAATTTGTGATTTGCGGAGAAAACTGTACAAAATAGGATATTTGAGAGTCAATAAGCTTTGTGTCGACACGGAAGAGGGACATGAGGTGATGAGAGAAATTCATAGAGGAGTTTGCAGACCTCACATGAGTGGGATGATGCTGGCTAAAAAGATCCTGCACCAAGGATATTTTTGGATGACCATGGAAGTAGACTTCCATTAGTTTGTCTAGCGGTATCGAAAATGCCAGATCCACGCAAACCTCATGCATGTATCGCTATCTCAGCTTTATAACATGACCTCGTCCTGGCCGTTCTCAATTTGGGAAATCGATGTCATAGAGAAGGTTACACCCAAGGCATCAAATGGACACGAGTTTATTCTTATGGCAATTGATTATTTCATGAAGTAGGTCGAAGCTACCTCTTACTCAGTCTTGAAAGCCTCCTAAGTATCCAGATTCATCAAGAAAAGTCTCATCTGTTGATATGGAGTTCCACATGAGATAATTTTCGACAATGGTCCCCACTTTCAAGGAGAAGTGCTAGACCTCTTGGAAGAGTATCGAATTGTCAGCCACAAATCTTCATCGTACAAATCGCAAATCAATGGAGCTGTGGAAGCCCCAATAAGAATGTAAAGAAAATCCTACAGAAAACTATATAAGGAAACAAAGATTAGCCGAAAATATTGCCATTTGCGCTTTGGGGATACCGAATGTCGATTAGCATGGAAGGTGTAGAGGAGCCGTGAGTTTTGGGATGCTTTGTTGTTGAGAGATGAGTGATACACAGTCCTTGAGTAAGGATGTGAGGTTTTATTAACTTTATAAACTGTGTTTGTTTCCTGTGACACCCGTTCCCCGGGCATGTCAGGACATATGTAACTATAAATAAGAAACATATTCTAGTCGAATGTTCATAAATACATAAGATAACTATTACATCATTAACGGTTCAGAGATTGTTCAAAATACTTAATAAGTACAGTCATCCAGAAAACTTAACAAAAGTTACACCATGTCCGTGGAAAACTTGAACAAAAGATCAAAAAGAGATGTCCTACGTCTTCAAATTGCGTCGTTGGGGTCGACCTGCTCCCGCCGCTCTTCCTCTTCTGCAAATTCCTCCCCTTCAATGAACCCACCTTCCTCAAAGGGTCCCTCTTCGTCACCTGGGGCATAATTACCATGAGCCGGAGCCCAGAAGAAAATTTTCTAAATTGTCTAACAAACTCGCGACAAGATATTCCATAATACATATCGTATAGCACCCAATGCGAAGTTACAGGTTATTTATCATTTTCAACAAGATGAACATATATAAGAACAAAAGAATGAGTGTGTGATGCAAATGAATATAATGCAAATGCCCAATCCCCAAGTACTTCCAGAATAGTATCATGAATTCTACGCCGAGAATTACATAGTAGACTTGATGGCTTTGCTCACTTAACCTATCCTAGCCTCATTGCGAAAGATAAATGCTCGCCTTAGCTATATGCCTCAACCGTTTTACTCAATGGCAACGGCGTGGGGGGGCGGGCCAACCAGTTTTATCCATCCTTATCCGAACCAGCCGATCCCACATTAAGTACTAGGATGCTCGTTAAGCGTTCAACCCAAAATCTAATTAAAGCTAATGACGATCCCATAGTGTCTAAATCCTCCTTTTATAATAAAACCTCCAATTTAATATCACATCTGGCAACCAGGGATGCGCTAGATCCACAACCATTGAATAATTGATTTTCATGTCACCCAACCCAATCGAAAGATACGAAGAGAACTCCAATAACCCAAGATGAAATGGAGAAATGCCCATGACGTGCAATATGCCTCTCGTGTACAATTAATCATTGCATGGTATATAAACATGACATGGCACATGGTACAACTTGCTAAAGAATTAAGTACAAGCGTGTGAAGCATAACCACAACTTAAGCAACATAGACTCGAACCATTGGCATAAGTTCATCTTGTTAAAAGCATTATTTTCATACACTAATTACCACAAAGTTCATATAAGATTCACATACTCAAGTCTCATAAGCAACACACCATTCAAACACTTAGCCAATTTTAAGTATAAGTTTTAATTGCTAATTTTAAGGTTGCAACAGCGTTTTGAAATACATACACATATATTTAATCTCTGGTATTTTAACACCAATTAGATAAAAATATTTTTCATAACTTTCATATTTATCACCAACGTCAGTTCCTAAATTAAAAAGGTCATTTATTTTATTTTAGTAAAAACAGTTCAGCAGTTTACAGAGAAATACATAGAAATTGGGCCTCTGTTGGATATAGTTTTGGGGCATCAATTCAAGGACCATCGCTCTGCTTTTTGGTGGGGTTCTATTTTACGATATTCTCTACAAGTTTCATGTTTTGAGCTAAGGCATGTTATTTGTAAAAAGATTGAGATTTTGGCCAATTTATAAAGAGGGTTCAGTCAGCCTATAAATGGTCCGCATAGTGTGTTTTTAACATAGAATGTTTAAAAATTTTGTGGTATCATTCGAGGGTATTTTGGGATAATTTTTGCTCAGTAACTAGTTTAACATGTTAGCTACAAATTTCATGTTTACCACTTTTAGATTTGGCTTATAAAAAGTTAGGTTTTAAGTCTCACAAAAATGTGTGACAGAGAGGTCTGTCAGTCACTGAATCTTAACAATGACTTTGGAAAGTGTTTTAATCTATCAAGAGTTCATATTTTTGGCTCATTTTTTGGTGGACAGAAAGATAAATATGTCCTCTACAAGTTTTTTGTTTTGACCTAAGCTCGGTTCTCATTTTAACTTAAGGTTTTTAGGTCTTCAACTTAGAGTGGTCAAGATCTAACACTCTTTTGAAAAAATGAGATATCTGGAGTTCTACCTAACGAAATCACTTCAAACCAATTTTTTAGGGAAGCTAACTCAAAAATCTAGATCTGGACACAAAAATTACTTTAATACCATTTTTTTACATTTAGTTATGGTGTTTTAAAGTTGGTGGTAGGAAGTAAGTAAGTCCAGAAATTCAGGCTACTTAGGGTTTTGCTTGCTTAGCTTATATTATGTACATTTTTTACATGTTTTTGTTTACATGCATGTTATAAACCCACATAAACTAAAATTTCAGAACATGTTTAGACCATAAAACTCAAGAATAAACATATGCAAATACATACAAAACTTACTCATACATAAATAGTCCATAAATCACTCCTACGATATCTTTTTGACCCATTCTTCGTTTTATTTTGTTAGGGTTTGTTATAGAGATGGATTGAGGAGTATCTTGGGAGAGAATATCAGAGGGTTTGAAAGAGTTGCTTACCTCTTTTGATGCTCAAAAAGGTTGAAAAGAAGTGGGACTTGGCTTTAATGTAGTTTCCATGGATTTTCCTCCCTTTTTCTCCTTCTTTCTTCTTCTTTCTTTCCCTCACTTTGAAGAATGCCTAAGACTTACATAATCTGGTCCCTCTCT